>LOEQ01011398.1:0-12842 GCA_001685075.1 Bramus lutescens
GAGAGAGAGAGAGAGAGAGAGAGAGATTGAGAGATTGTAGGCCAGCTGAAAATCCTGGAGACACAGAAAAGCTAAGCAGTAAAACATGAAGCCAATGCCTGGCCTTCCAGGCAGAAGAAAATGAGACAAAGAGTCTTCTACAACTAAGCCAGATGGCTTCAGTTTAAAAGAGACTGTCAGAATGTCCTGGTCGCAGCAAAACCCACATTTCTCATAAGCCCTAAATCCAATTTAGGAATTTGGTGTAAGTGACTCCTGTGTAAAAAGTCAGCTTTGGAAAAGGTATGTGCAGCCTACATACACTGTCTTTAAAAAGAATATATCACTTGACAATAAGCAGCACTGAGAACCTGAACAAAGAACAAGTGAAATCCCGGCATCCCGAGGAAAGCATACTGTGGATGGGAGATAACTCACTGCACACGCAGCAGTCAACCGCTGGGAAGATGGGCACAGGCATGTGTTAAGATGCTCATACGGAAAGGATAATGAAGGGCTCTACAGTCAAGGGTCCACCCTCGCCGGAAAGATGAGATTGTTCTTGTAGAGAATGTTGGCACCAAACCAGAGGTCAGCAGACTGTGCAAGCTCCAGGACCACCTCCTAGCCCAGAAGTTTTCCAGCGTAACGAGCAGAATAAAAGCAGAAGCTGATAACAGCAAATCAGAGAGAAGAGGCCGCCTTCAACTGGCCTCCTTTCTCCATGTAGTTTTCTACTCAATTGACAAATTTGCTTATCCTTTTTGTCTGTAGCCATTGGTGGTACAGTATTTGACTTCGATCAATTCCAAGTGCATTTATGTACTGGTTTGGTTCAGTATTATTGTTATAGCCATTTATCTTCTACCCTCTGAGTGGTACTGAGAATTGGCTCTTTAAACCAAAGCGACTCACTAAGATAACTTCCATGGAAGAGATAGACATCCCAACAGATGTGCAAGTATCAACAAAGAAACTTAAGAAACAAGAAAAAGAAAATTGAAATGATTCCTCTACGAAGTCTTAACTCCTTAATTACTAAATCCGAAGATACTGAAATGTGTGAAATTTCATATAAAGAATCCAAAAACCTCTCAATGCATAATGTTGAAAATCCAGGTGAAGAATTAAAGAAATCTTTAACTAACTGAGGAACCTGCAGCAGGTGAAAAGCAAGATTGTGTGAACCAGCCTCATCTCCTTGACCAAATTGATAAGTCCCATTCTCCTGAAGACCTTGTTTTCTGTGCAGGATCAGCTAGTGCTCACATAGACACTTTGGAAAACCTGAAGGACAACAGGGACGCAATTGTAGTGATCAGTGAAGTCACAGCTCTTCCACTTCAATAAATGAGGAATTAATTGACACACTGGATCAATCTGAAATCATGCAGGACCTCTTACTATCTCATGAGAAAGTCTTTGTGCCTTCCACTTTAAAAGACAATTGCTCTAATGTGGCCATTCGTTTTGATGGAATTAAATTTACCTGTGGCTTTGACGACTGTGGATCCACCTACAAAAACACAAGGGGGGGCTACAGGAACACCTGAGGAAGGTGCATCCCTACCACTGCAAGTCGAGAAAGGTAAATGCAAAAGACCTCTTTACCTGCTTGGGTGACAAAAGTAATAAGGCTGACAAGTTTGATGCAGAACCTAAACCCAGCTCTGATACAAACAGTGACTCCCCAAATGAATTCAAAACTTGCAGAAATAATCAAAGACTTCAAAGAAGATTCAAACAGGTAGATAATGATGTGGATAGAAAACTTAAACAGATGAGAAAATCAGCCATATGTGAGAAACTCAAATTTAAAAGGACATTTCTAGACATATATATAGTACCAAAACTATATATGTGTATATATGTATATGATAGTTTACTATATATAAAACTGTATTAACATAGTTTCCTATATATTGCTATATACTGTATTTATAGTAAAACTTATTATATATTACTATATATATTAAACTATGTAAATAAGCCACAATATTGGATCAGTAACTATCTCCCAATAAAGCAAACCATAGAACCTGAGAGATTCCCTACCAAATTCTACATGACTTTCAGATGAGAGCTAAGACTAATATTCTTCAAACAATTTGATAAACTAGAAATTGGATACCACAAAACTCATTCTCTGAAGCCAGTAGTACTCTCTTATCAAAACCAGGTGATATTAGAACAAAATCAGAAAATTATAGACCAATTTTCCAGATGAACATAGAGTTAATAATTCTCAAAAAAAATGTGTACTGTCGGTGACTATGTCGGAAGTGCAGCAGGTGGCAATTGACGTTCCAGAGGTTGGCCCACCAAGAAACAAAGCAATGATGGGTGAATCATGAATAGGGAAGGCCTCGAGGGCTTCTGCTCCATAATGTCTCTTGCCACTGCTGTGCCTTTACATGGTTGCCACTGCCATTTTTCTCTGGCATCTTGCATGATGTGAATGTGTGCGGGAGGATCCCCACTGCCTTTAATGTAGTATGATTATCTCATGGAAATACCCTGTTCTATTGGACATTTTTACCTGTGGATTATCATGAAGATGATTTCCTCTTAAGCTGTACTGTTTAATTGAAGCAATGATTTTATACGGTAATAGTGTTAGCTTAAGTAGGATTTTGAAGATTGAGGCTTTTTAACAAATAGTGGGGACATTAATATAGGTGAAGGCAGGATAGAGTGTTCCTCCTGTCCCTGATAAAGCAGGGATTACAGAAGATAGAAAATAGGAACGAGGAAATGTCACACAGCTAGGACTTGAGCTTCTCTGGAGGAACCAAGGAGCCATATAGACTATGGTTTAGGTTAATGATTAAGGAAAACAATTAAGTCGCAGGAGTTAGCACAAATTCTTTCTGACACTGGGAAATGTGTTAATCATTTCAATGTATATTATCACGAAAACAAAGCTCTAAACCATTGACTTCATGTAACTAGAAAACAAAAAAAATGGATGGTTAGTCAAAATAATTGGACTGAACTCTAAAATATGAAAAGTGAAACCAGTAAGCTGTTTTTCTGGCAATTATAAAAACTGCAGCCTATGTAAACAGTTATGGATGAACGGCTTCTGATCTATGAGAAATCTTGTTTTTCACCTGTAATATGTAAAATGTTTAATCATGGAAAGGATATGAAAACATGTTTTTACTTGTGTTAATTGTAATCCTTTACTTAAAAAGTGTAATCACATTTAACTTTTAAATTGCTTGAAAGATTCTGCCTGGGTAGATAAGCTTTAAGGGAAAAAAATATAGAAGTTAGAAGGAAAACACCAGGGAAAATGTAGAAGGAAGTCATTAGGAAAGACACAGAAGAGAAATAGAGAAGAACAGAACAGAAAAAGAATAGAACAAGCAACAGAAAGAATAATAAAAAGAAGAAAAACTTTATCCTTCAGAAAAAGAGGTGTGTGTGTGTGTGTGTGTGTGTGTGTGTGTGTTTCACCAACTCTGCCTCTCATTCCCAGTCTCTACGGCCTTCAGAAGGCTGGACCTTCTGCTGTATAATCAATTCAACAGTATGTTTAAAAAGAGGGTACACCGTGCTAGCCTGATTTCATCCAAGGCATAAAAATATGGTTTACCATATGCAAATCAATAAATGGAGTAAGGATATAAGTGAGTTAAAAGAAAATAAATTGTATAATCATCTCAATTGATTCAGAAAAGACCTGTGACAAAGTTCAACATCTCTTCATGACGAAAGCCATGAAGAAACTAGGAAGTAAAGGAACATACTTCAACCTTATAAAGACTACATATGAAAAACCGATGACCAACATTACACTAGATAGAGAGAGAAAGGCTGCAAGCATTTTTTGTAAAACAAAGGAGACAAGGGTAAATGAGACAAGGCATCTACTTTCTCAGGTTTCATCCAAACATTGGAAGTCTTAGCAAGATAAATAAGGCAAGTGAAAGCAATTAAACTGATAGAAACATGAAAAAACTCACTGTCGCTATTAGCAAATAATATGAATATATCCTTTAAAGACGTCTAAGGTTCCCTGAAAAAAAAATTCTCTGAAATCTTTCAACAAAGAATCAGGAAACAAAAATCACCATGCAAAAATTCCATGGCTTTTCTCTTCAATAATAATGTAAATAGCGAGAAAGAAATCAAGAAAATAGTAAAACAAAATAAAATAATGATGTTGAAAACGCATTAACACACAGAAACAGAGAGAGAGACAGCGAGAGAGAGAATAAATACAAGGAAGGCAAAGATCTCCATAATAAAAACAGACACGACAAAATGAAAAGACTTACTGTGATCATGGATCAGCAGAATTAATATTGTAACATGGCCATATTAGCAAAAGTGATCTATAATTTCAATAAAATCCTCATCAAAGTTTCAGAGACATTCTTTAATATCTGGAGAAAGCAATCCTAAAATTAATATGGAAACTCAGAAATTCCCCAATATCCAAAGAACTGTTTTGATAGATGAAGCCATCCAGAAGGCCTCACAATGTCTGAGCTCAAATTACACCAAGGGGCCGTAGTAACAAAACAGCTGGCTAGTGGTACACACACACACACAAACACACACACACACAACCACACAAATATGTAGACCAATTAAATATAACAAATGATTGTCCTAGCTTCATTTCTGTTACTGTGACAAATAAAACGACTAAAGCGACTTAGCAAAGGAAACGGTTTTCTTGGTTTAATCTTCTAGGTCACAGTCCACCATTAAAGGAAGTCAGTGAAGGAACTTAAGAAGAAACCTGAAGTCAAGACTGCTTGATATTCTTGCTAGCCTTACATACAACGAAGAAACTGAATTGCAGAAAACAACCAAACAAAGCTACCAGAAACCACGGAGGAATGCTGCTTTCATGGGCTCATGCTCATCTAATGTCCTTAACCATGCCAGGACCACATTTCTAGGGAATGTTAGTGTCCACAGTGGGATGGCCAACCTCCTGTGTCAACAAAACAGACAATTTCAACAGACATTTCTAAAGACAAATTTGATCTGGGGAGTTTCATAGCTGAGCTTATCTTCTGGAGTGATTCCTAAATTGTGTCAAGGTGACAAAGCTAACTAATCATATTTATAAGTGAAACTACATAGGTATAGCTAATTGTTTAATTCAGATACAGATATGCCGCTTTCCACACCCTCTTCTTTCTAACCCATCCCATAACCCCCATTCCCTCTTTGTGGCCTCTTATTCTTTAATTATTATTGTTACATATCATAAGTATGTGAGTAAATACATAAATCCAACCTGCTGAGTCCACTGAAGGTTGCTTGCATATACACTCTATGATTGACTGCTTGATATCAGATAAACCACTAGGGGGTTCATCCCTGGGTAGAACTTCCTTTCCCTCTCTCAACAGTCATTAGTTGACTGCAACCATTTCATTTACAATGGGCTCCACTAGATTTCCCCCTTCGATATTGGCATGTCAATTTGATGCAGTTATTGTTTGGGTTTTGTTTTGCATCCATATTGTTGATATTTCATGGAGGTGACTTCCCTACCATATCTAGAAGAGGCAATCTGTAGGAAGACTTTCTGGTCCCATAGGTCTTACAATCTTTCTGGTCCTTCATTTTAGATGTTCCCAGAACCTTAGGCATAGAAGTAGTATTGAAGATGAGCCAGTTGTGGTTGGTACCACATAGCCAGTTATCCTCTGCATTCTGACCAATTCCAATTTTTATAATGGTTTCCACCTTCTGCAACAAGAAAGCTTCCTGGAAATGGGATGAGATCTACACTTGTCTGACTTGCCCCCCTCACAGAATGCCTAGCCCACTAATATTTTATTAAAGTTTGAAAAGCATCCAAACAGACTTCCCACAGGGCAGGGACCCCTGACTCCTCTTTGAGCTGGAAAGGGAGGGGGAGGGGAAGTGAGGGAGGGGGAGGAAAATGGGAGGAGGGGAGGTGGAAATTTTTAATAATAATAAAGAAAATGGAAAAAATTGAAAAGCATACATTGGAGAACATATAGCCTCTTTAACAATCAGTGTTGGGAAAGATTGATATCCATATGTAAAAGAATGAATCTAGAACCTTATGTTTCACCCCAACAAAAATCAATTCAAAACTAATCAATATTAATGTTAGACATGAAAATTTGAAAATATAATTAAAAACCCCTAAAAAATACTGATTTGTTATCAAGAACTTTTTGAAAAAGACTT
This sequence comes from Bramus lutescens, assembly GCA_001685075.1. Lineage (NCBI taxonomy): Eukaryota > Metazoa > Chordata > Mammalia > Rodentia > Cricetidae > Bramus > Bramus lutescens. The sequence goes on from LOEQ01011398.1 coordinate 6,172, forward strand.
TGATAGCTCAAGAAAGAACTGAAAGAATTAATAAATGGGGAGGCAAAAATCACAGAAAATGGAAAAGATAGAACACAATAGAAAAATTTTGCCAAGTATATATGTGATAGAAGATTAATATTTAAAATTTATATAAACTCAAGAAATAAAACACCCCAAATCATAATTATCCAATCAATAGATAGAAAAATGCCTCAAGTGGTTTTTAAAAGAAGAAATGCAAATATAAACAAAAAGTATATAAAAATAGTTACCATTTTTAGTCATCAGAGACATGCAAATTAAAATCAAAATGAGGGCCAATCAAGATTACTCAGTGTGTAAAGGCACTTGTCACAGAAAACCACCTGGGAATTTATCTCGCTGCCATCAGAATGGCTATCATCAATACTGGTACGTACAGTATAATACAATAAATACTGATGAGGACGTAGGGCGAGATGAAACTTCCGTACTGCTGGTTGAAATGTAAACTTACGCAAACATTATGGAAATCACTATAGGGGTTCTTCAAAACACTAACAATAGAATTGCCAGACGATCCAGCTACTCCATTTCTGGGAATATAAACCAGAAATCCACCATACTTCAGCTACTATTCTCATTGATGTCACCACATACCTGATAGGATACATTTTTAAAAGTTAATTTGACTTGCTGATTGAGGAGATACAGTTCCTTCGCGGCAGAGAGCACGTAGTGATGAAAGTGGATGGCAGCTACCCACTGTACGTCCACAATCAGCAAGCAGGTGGGAATGGATGCTGATGTGTCACTGTTTATCACCATTTCATTCAGACTGGGCCCACAGTTCACAGGACAGCGGTACCAACATAAGGCGAGTCTTCTCTGTTCAATTAGACCTTTCTGGAACTACCCCGATAACCACACCCAGTTGTGTTCCCATCAGTAAGTCTGAAACTAACTATTAATCATCGCAACAACCACTTCTTGTCAATTTACCACCCAAGCACATCGCTTTACATCAAAAAATTCCGCTATCTTTCACTCCTATTTTCATATCATATGAAAAACACATTTAGTCAGTCTCTAAAATTACAGTATTGAACAAGCCCGGCACTGTTCAAAAGCAAAAATTCTCTTCTGAGACTCTTGGTACCTGTGAGCCCTTTGAAGTAAAATTTGAAAAAGTATTACAATATGCAATGGCCCAGAATAAACATTCTCATTCCAAAATGGAGGGATGGGAAGGGAGCCAGGAAAGACACAGTCAAAGCAAGACTGAACACTAGGAGGGGAAATATCAGTCCTTTACTTCCATGTCTGGCATCTGGGGACCTTCTGATATAAAATAATAAAATGCAAATGATAGGTTTTTTTGCATCTACTTGGCATTGATTCTGGAAACTGCTTCCATTAACAAAATCTGCTAACTTTCAAGCCCTTCACATTAATAATGGGTGGTTACATATAAACTTTCATTTAAAGGGTCTAATCACAAGCAATGCAGCATGCATTCTGTATAAATAGGTGCTATACCATTTTATTTGGAAATAATTTAAAAAACATCCATAAATGTTTTGCAGAAACATAATACTTTTCTGAATATTTTTTGAATTTCTTATATTTTTGAGATAATAACCTTTTCTGAATGTGACTGAACTTTATTTAATTGGATTCAGAGGTATAGAACATGCATAGTGAAAAATGTGTGTGATAAAGAGACTGAATTTGTCTCCTTGAGATAAAATATTTTTGGTGTGTTTTAATCAGTCATTTGATCTTATTCCAATTAAGAACTTTTAGTTTTTATTTATTTACTCACAACCTTTCTCCCTAATATTGGTAAGTGATTATGAGTCTGGATTTTGTTATGTTTGGCCTTTCTGTAATCTCACAGAAATTTATTCACATAATTATTTTTAATACAACTTCTTTTTTTGCATCCATATGTCTAAGATTTGCTCATGCTGTTACCTGTATCAATATCCCACTCCTTTATTTCTTCCCAGTGGTATTCTATGGCACACTCCAATCTGCTCAGAATTTCATATACTTGTAGTCACTGGAATAGTTTGGGTATAATCAATGAAGCTTCTAACACCAGTGTCCAGGCCATCACAAGAAATATGCTCCATCTCTCATGTGCATATACATAGAAGATGATCTGTGTATTTTTCATATTTATATCTGTATATCTTCAATGGTAAACTGTCTAAACTTTTGCCCAAATATTAATTTTCTGACTTAAGAAGTTCTAAGAATTTTGAATTTTCTCTATTACTCTAGCATATATTTATATACATATGCATGAACATACCTATACATATGTACATATTTTCATATGTATATGTATGCAAATATGCATATATATGATAAATATAAAACATTTTCTCCTAATCTGAAGGATATTTTCTCCTAGCTTCTTTCTTAGTTTTTTAATATCTTTGACTCTTACATTAAGATCTTTTGTTAATTATGTTAATATTTATATATCACAGGAGGAGAAAGCAGCCCTCAGTTTTCCAAAGGACCATCTATCCATCCTGGAATCAGCTGTGAATTTTTTCCTCTTGAGGAGTTTTAACATCTTCCTATAAATCAATAATTATGGTTATCTAGGCTTATTTCACAACTCTTTATTCTAAGCCGCTGATTGAGTGTTTGCTTCTTACACTTAGAGCATGACACGCTTTCCTTTTTCAAATAAGTCTTGAAATTGACTAGAGTTTTCTTTTTTTTCTAATTTCTTAAAATCTTTTTACTCTCATATCAATGTTAGAATTTACTGCTCCAGAATAAATGGCTGACAGGACTTTGGAATTGTTCTGAAATAGCGGTCCAGTGGAAAGATCCTCTTGAGTCTTGTCGTTCCTGAATGCATGAGTGTTTCTATTTCACTACCATATTTCCCTTGGAAGTGGTTTTGTTCCATTATTACTCTTAAGACAGTTTTGTTGCTATTATAAATAATATTTAAATTTTATTTGTGATTTCTTGTTTCTGGTATCAGTATCACTGAATTTCCGTATCAATTCAGTATCACACAATGATACCAAAGCCAGATTTTCCTTCAAGCAAACCTATCAACAGCATCAGTCTTTCCACGTAGATAGTTGGGACATTATGCTTGCCTTCCCATTGAGATGGCTTTCATTCCTCATTCTTGTCATTTGACAGCTGAAAGAGCCAATTGCACAAGATTGAGCAGAGCAGAAATTCTGTCTTCAGGAAGAATTCTGAAGTTGGTATTGACTTTCTTAATTGTTGGACACAGTTTACTGGTGAAACTAATAAGTTTGGGGTCTCCTTTCTGAGAAGATATTTTCAATAAGATTTCGAAAGACAGAGATATGGCCAGAGTCAAAGTTTGAACTTGACTACCTCTCGTGACCAAACTTACAGCGGACGTATTTTTTTTCCTCATAACCATTTAATAGGTAGTGGGAATAGATGTTCCTCTGTCTGAAATGAATAAACGGAATGGGCATGTGTATATGTATTTTGCATCCATGTATCCTTCCTAGGGGAGTGTCTCTTTGAAAATTTGCCCATTTTAATTGAAGTTTTATTATTACTGAGTTCTAAGAATATTCAGCCTGGTGTCTCAAGGGAGTAAGGGAGCAGTAGAAATGGATGCAGCAGTGAAGCATCTATGTTTATCATCGAAATAGTGGGACTGTATCAGGATAACTTTGTCCAAATCCTTGGCATACAGGACACCAAGAGTGACCCCTCCCATCAGTGATGGGAATTTCATGATATCAGTATGGTAACATATGCTTATTGGCTGCAGGAACTGCTCCATTCTAGCTGGGGCGTTGATCATGGGGAGACTAGGCATGTGCAGGATTGATAAACATATGGGAACTCTTTGCAACTTCATCCTAGTTTTGCTGTGAACTTAAAACGGCTGTTTTTTTTCTAGAAAAGAAAACTCTTGTGTTTAGAAGTTTAAAAATAAAAGAAAAATTTCCTTTATGTAAAATTATTTAGATTATGAGTTTCTTACTGTGTGTTTTAGTTTGATCATAACACTAGGTTATTACATTTTAAAGGTATCTACAATATTGCTTCTATTTTTTCCCTGATATTAGTAATTTATGACTTCCCTCTTTTCATCAACAGCCAAGTTAGAGGTTCTTCAGTTTCATTAAATGTCTCACAGAAATGCTCATGCTTGTGCAGATTTTCTTTCTTTCTTTATTTTATTTTCTGCTTCATTGCTTTCTGAGCTGATATTATTTTCAGTCTCGTGGCTATTTTTTAATGTATCCCCATTTTCCAGATTACTAATGCAGAAGTTGGGATCATTCATTTAATACAGTATTCTTTCAAATTAGGCATTTTGTGAATATAAATTTTCCACTCAATACTGCTTTAGAAGCATCCTATAAATCTTGGCCTGCTATATCTTCACGTTAATTCTGTTGAAATGTTTTAACTATACTGTGGTTCAGCTCAAAATTGACTTTTTCATGGTTAAACTCAGTGTATCACTTCACCAGTTCCTAGTAGAGGACAAGTTCCAGGTGGGTTGCGTGCCTGACACTCAGAATACCAAAAATGGAAGGGCACACTTCCTCATTCTCAAGAAGTTGATTCCACCACTTTGCCATTTCTTCTCTGCCTCTTTTTCAAATTTGCAAAAATATTCCACAATTTTGAAGCCTGGCTGTTCCAGACCGTAGTTTTTGGTTTTGCTTTTAATTCTTTAAGGGTCTGCCACCCACCTCCCAAATAAATACACGGAGACTTATTCTTACTTGAGAATGGCCGGCCTTAGCTTGGCTTGTTTCTAACCAGCTTTTCTAACTTAAATTTTCACATTTCTCTTTAATTACATTTTCCCTGTGGCCTTTTTACTTTTCTTTATTCTCTATGTCTTTCTTCCTTTCTTACTCACAACTGGGTGTGTGATTGGGTGTCTGGTCCCTGATGTCCTCCTCTTCTCTTTTTCTCATTTCTCCCTCTCTCTTTCCTTTTCTTATGCCTAGATTTCTCTTCCTATTTATTCTCTCTGCTTGGCAGCCCTGCCTATACTGCCTATCTCCTGCCTCACTATTGGCCATTCAGCTCTTCATTAGACCAATCAGGTGTTTTAGGCAGGCAAAGTAACACAGCTTCACAGAGTTAAATACATGGAACATAAAAGAGGCAACACATCTTCACATCATTAAACACATATTCCACAGCATAAACAAATGTAACACCTCTTAAGCTAATATTCCACAGCATAGACAAGTGGTAAGATGGGGGGGGACAATTTCAGTCCAGCATTTTAATATGGTGGTTAATGAATATGCAAGATGGACCTGGCCTTGTTGGTTGATCACTACACTGTGGAATTTGGTACTGTCCTCACTACTTCTCAGCTTAATTTCTCTTGCTTTCACCTCAATTCTTCAGTTGTCAATTTACAGAAAACAATCTGGAATTGTCTTATTATATCAATACACAGTGGATTTCTATTTTCCTCCATAGGAAAAATGTTTTTGATTGTTGTTTTAAATTTTTTTCTCTTTCAGACTAGCCAGTCTGCCTAAGATAGTCATTCATTTGTTCATTTATTCACTCAAGCATCCCCTCCACAATAATTTACTAAGGAATATTTCCAGTCATGAGAGAGAGAACAGTTCAAAGATGAGAAAATATATACATTGTCTCATTTCTCACCATCCAAAAGAAAGAATGGAGATAATTAGAAGAAACATTCTATTGAATATGATGCTCTAAGAAAGTAAGAGGGCACATTAGATATGGAAACTAAAGGAAAACTGACAAATACATAGTTGAAAGAGTCAATGAGATTTCCAGTGGTCAGTTGCTTCTATGCCCTGAAGCTGGAGCCCACAATGGGATATACTGTGAAAAAATATCAGTATAATTAACATCTACCTTTTATCTTCTACTCCTGTTCGCTATCTTTTTCTGCTGTCTAGATGATTATTTTAAGTTTGAATGCTGCATAATTGATTTTGTTCTCTGATGAAAGTTTTGTATTAAATGTACAATCTATCTTTATTTAGCTAAATTCCCTTTTCATTTTCTCCATATCCTTATAATCTACTACTCCTTAGATTCAACAACTCACATTACATTGCTTTGATCTTGTTGTTGCTTTTAGGCAGTTTAAGAATTCCCTTTGGGTTTCAATATTAAAACATTTTTCATAATTATTTTTAGTCATTTCTTGCTTAGGATATTTCTATTTCAATGTAATGTGATATATAACCCCCCCTCTCTCTCTTCTCTCTTCTCTCTCTCGCTTTCTCTCTCTCTAGCTTTCTCTCTCTCTCTCTCTCTCTCTCTGTATATGTTTACCCTCCATTACTAATCTTCCTATGCAATCTTAGTAAAGAAGACGCCATAGTTTGGGGTCTTTCAGAAACATTTTCTGAAATAAAAAGACTTTGGGAAATGCAGTTTATTTGAAATGTATAAAAAGCATGGACAGAATAGAAAAAAGGCACAAGAGAGGAATGGTAGTCGATACATTGTCAAAACAGTGACTACTGATGATAAATTGTTGTGAAAACCCTTCAAACAAGTGTTCAGAACATTTCCAATTACCTAAGGGTGGGTCAGAGTGGTGAGACTGTCACAATTCTGTGTAGAGATTCTTCTATGATTGAGGTGAAATCTGTTAGGAAAATTACACACACATACACACACACACACACAGAGAGAGAGAGAGAGAGAGAGAGAGA
>LOEQ01011398.1:18158-30844 GCA_001685075.1 Bramus lutescens
TTCTTCTTCTTCTTCTTCTTCTTCTTCTTCTTCTTCTTATTCTTCTCCTTCTCCGTCTTCTTCTTCTTCTCCTCATCCTCCTCGTCCTCATCCTCCTCCTCCTCTTTCTCTTCCTCCTCCTTCTTTTTCTTTCATGGGAAACCTCGGGAAAAGGACCCTCAGGAAATCTGTCTTCCCAGAGACTGGAGGAAGTTATAGATAACCTATTCACACAAGGGAGCTGACAGAGTGGCATCTCTGGTCATTGTCCACTCTCAGTTTATGAGAGCATTTCCTGTTATTTTGTATTAAGTCTTTCCATCTTCCACATCCTCAAAAGGAAACCTCAGTTCAATGTTCTAAGCTTCACACCAGTATCTAAGCTCATGAAATGGTATGGCCACCAACTAGTCCTCCACCAAGCTAACACGCTTCTTCCAAACTATAATTATCTCTGCAAATTGTCTTAGCTAACCAGCATCACACTTGGTTCATATTCACCTGTAAAGTCACAAGGAGGAAGAATTCTCAGCTGTGCTTTCCGTAGTTCACCTGGGTGGGTAAAACATGGACGGCTGAGTTTAAAGGTGAACGATCATCTCTGTCTACATCCTTCAGACAAGAGAGTAGATTAGGATCAGGTTAAAATATCCAGTACTATACATACAGAGAATGGCACAGATGAACAGCAACCTCAAAATGCTGTGCTCAGCAGTTGAACATTAAAGAGTCTTCAGTTACCTTGATAAAAGGAGTATGAATCATGGTATTAGAGAAAGCCTATTAGTAATTCTCAACCTGTGGATCACAACCCCTGTTAAGATCAAAATCAGATATCATACATATCAGGTATTACCTTATGATTTATTAAAATAGTAAAATTATAGTTATGAAGTAGCAACAAAATAATTTTATGGCTGGGGGTCACCACAACAGAAGGAACTGTATTAAAGGGTCACAGCATTAGAAAGGTTGAGAATCGCTGAAAAGTCAGCTCAAGAGAATGAAGATAAGCAACATCTTTAAGGAGATTGGACATACCAGAGAACTGGGGGGAATATAATGTAAAATGTGGATTATAAGGATAAGAAATTAGGGCTGGGGAGAAGGTGCAGAGGTTCTTGCAGTGTGCTGAATTTTCCAGCACACAGATTGGGCAGCCCACAATAACCCTTAACAGCAGTTCTGGAGAATCCAAAGTTCTCTCCTGGCCTCTGAAGTACTGCATTTACATGCATGTATAAGAACACACATGCATACACATGAGTGTGAGCACAAATGCACTCATATGCATACACATTCAAAACAGTAAAGGAATGAAAATGTGCACTTTGATTTATCTTGTTTGGATATCATTAAAAATTACTAAAAATACCTGTAACGGACAAGGGTGTAGCTTGGTGGGTGAACTCTTGACACCTATGTATAAGGCCCTGAGCTGACTCCCGGTACCACTAAAAGTATATGGAGAACCAGTAAGCCTTGAAGATTTAAAGAGACTAGTGGATTTACTTTAAAGTCTGTTTGGTTTGAATATACAAGTGCTTTACCCAGATATGTTAGCTTTCTTGGGACTATGACAAAATGATTTCCTTGAGAGGCAGGATTATTTACTTGGGTCACAGTTTCAGAGGCGTCAGTCCAACGTGGCGGGGAGAGCACAGTGGAAAAGTCCATATCCCCTTGGTCAGGAGGCAGAGAAGTGGGAACACAGGAAGGGGCTAGAGTTAGATGTAACCCTAAGGACACACTCTCAGTGACTGACTTCCTCCAGAAGGCCTACCTCTGACTTCTCACCAGTCGCCAGCCATACCACCATGCTGCACACCCACTATTGGCCAAGGTTTGCATACAGCAGAGCAACCTGCGATTCAAAAAGTCCAAGGCTTAGCAGCCATGACGAGATCTATCTTTCAAGTACAGACATAGCCCGCTCTTCAAAATGTGCAATCAATCAGCCATGTTAAATTAGTGCTATGGTTTATGCTTTACTAATTTACATTGTTCCTAAGATTCATGTCTCAGTATGCTGAAGTAATGTTTTCACTAAAACAACTCTGTTTAAATGGAAAGAATTTTTACTTTAAAAATAAATTAGTTTGGGGTGTGGAGACACAGCTTGATGAGTAGGACCATTTGCTGCAGAAGTAAGTATGAGTCCCAGAGTTCAAACCCAGGAACCACAAGAAAAAAAAAAACAGGTATTGCTGAACAAGCCTGTAGCTCTGGATTTGTGGGACAGAGACAGGTAGATCTTAGAGGCTTGCTAGCATCCCATTTGAATTAGTTGTTCAGTGAGAGATCCTGTCTCAAGGGCATAGGTGGAGATCCATCTTCACAGGAAGATACCTAACATCCTCCTCTGACATCACACACACACACATGCACACACTCCATATGCACACACATTGGGGCATGCACTAGTGTATTCACAAGCATAACAACACACACAGGCACACACACACACTGAGTTTCTTATTACAGTGTTTAAGGAATAACTGTAAAGAGACCTAGACATAATACAAGAGTTGATGGAAAGATGACGAACGGCAGGCACCAGCCACAGGGACGACTGACAGGAAAGCGGAATGTTTGAAAACTTCCTTATATATCAGAACTTTTCTGATATATTTAATATCATATATTAAATTTCAGATAATAGTACCACAGAATTTGAAGTCAATAAGATCCATTTATGGTTATGATGTTTTATATACAATTTTATACACATTTATGTATAACCCCAAGCCATAATTCAGAGTTTTGTCTGAGTGAGCAATGAGTTTACCACAATGTAAAAAGCATTTCAGTTCTCCTAGCAACCATAGTTTAAAATAATGTAACCATATTATAAACAATGTGCTGAACAGTGACATAATAAGGAAATAATGTTGTTATGGCAACTGGAACATTTCTATTTAAACACCCATTGATCCATAATTTTAAATCACATCTAAGTAACAAACACTATATTGCTAGATAATCGATCCTTATTCAGTCATTTCTATTAATTCCTGAGCACTGCTTGCTTCCCTTTATACTTAATTTATTGTTTGTCCAATGTGATTGAGCAATTACAGCATTCAAACCTTTAGTTGAGGTTGGATGACAACTCAGTCCCTTTCCCTGCAGACTTATTTTCCATCCTTTTTAAACTAATCACCAGTAAAACAGAAATTCCTCCACTCTCTTGACAAGTCATGATCTCCCTAACCTAAAAAAGTCTGTTTCAGGTGTATTACACCATGAACACCACGTATCAATGAGCTTTGTCCCAAGATATTTCCCCCCTGACAATGAGTTTTGTCCCAAGGTACTTCCCCAGAGGTAGATGTTCCAAACTCAGCAAAAGAAAGGGAGAAGAGGTGGAGGGGGAAGATGAAGAAAAGATGAGATGATGAAGAAGAAGACAAAGAGGAAGAAGGCGACTTTTTACGGTGAGCATAGCATAATTCATATATCACCTAGGACACGCACCAAGAACATTGGTTATTTCTCCAAAGTTCTGACTTAACTGGTTTTGCATTTTACCTGTCAGCTTGAGCCTGGAGAGAATGTCTGTAATTTTTCTGAAAGTATGTCTTCTTCCTGTGGTATGGCTATGGAGACGAGGAACCATTTATCAAGAGCAGTGAGTCAGTGGCCCCCAGCCTGATCCTGTAGCCGTCGGGATACTGCCAAGTTCTGTCTCCCTGCTGATACCCGTGTCTCTTTTCAAATTAATTTCACAGCCTGTGGTGCGGTGTTAAAATGACTGCTTCTCTTTCCAGAGACTCAGTCTTAGCATCCGGGGCCATGACTGATCAGAACCAACCGTTAGGAACACTACAGCCCTGGGTGTCCTCTCAGAAGCGAACCAAATCATCTCAGTCTTGAAATGAGGTAAACTGACCCTAGGCATGAGCCTGTCATATTTTTTGAGGCTTGATTAATGATTTAGTAGGTGCAATCTAGTTGATAGACCATGCATGTATGGAAGCAATGCATACTTTACAGGCAAAAAATGCCAAATACAATAATATATCAGTCAAAGATGAATTCCCAACTAAAATTCCAAAAATCGAAAATCCAGTATAGAGTCACATAGCAGGGTATGTCTATTCAGGCCCTTGCTGCCAAGCCTGGCAACTTGAGCTTGAACCCAGGACCCACGTGCTGGAAGGAGAGATTCTCCCACCTCAAGTTGCCCTCACGCTTCACAAACAGGGCACTCACAGATGCACACGCACACAAAATGAATAGATCAATGTTATGAAAGAAAAAGACTACGTAGCAACATTTTTTCATACAGCCAAAGCAATAACTTAAAGGAGGCTTGTGATTTGAAATTGCACAGTGGAAAGAAGAAATGTGAAACACCATGAAATATCTCACGAGCAGCAAAACGAGAGTCTGTTGAAGATGCACAGAGTGACAAGAAGGTGATCATGAACATAAATGCAGGAGGCCGGTTATCTCCTGCTGTGCCCTGGCTCTTAGCAAACCTGGTGGTCAGCCATTTACTCACCACTGTGTCCTATTTGCATATGTCTTTATTTAACAACAACAATGACAATAACAAATACACTATTATGGCCTTGTTATTGTGCAAATATTTTACATGCTGTATCTCCTTTAATTCTATAAGGAAATAACTGTTATTTTTCCACTATATAAGTAAGAAAAACTGAAATTTAAGCTTATATAATTGTCCTGAAATAAAAATTAAGGCACTATGACTCCAGGGACAGCCTTTCTAGCCAGGCATTGTGCACAGAGCTCCCATGTCTATGTGCATACAATGCATACGGAAGAGAGACTAGTCCGTTTATTCCCTTGGAGTTGTACCAGAAGCTGACCTATACAGACACCTTTCAGAATGTTTTTTGTTTGTTTGTTTGTTTGTTTGTTTGTTTTTATTGCCAGCAAGATCACCTGGCTGTGCTGATTTAAGGTGTCTACTGATCTTCATGCATTTTTAATCTGGAGGGATGTTCTGTGTTTTTTTTTTTTCTTGGAGAGGGATGCTGCAGGAAGGTATGCCTATGGGAGAAAAGCATAGAGCAAATGAAATGTCACTAATCCTGCAAAATGTTATTTTCAGAGAATTTAGTTTTATTTTCATTGTAATAGTGATTTACTCATTGAAAGGAATTGAGAAATCCAATTAGTCCTAAAAGGAAAATCTAGGTCGCTTTCGAAGCGTATATAGCCTACAAGTTAGGAAGGTAGTCAACATGTTGACCTGATTAGCTTTTGCAGCCTAATGTGGGACACACCAATATTTACTTATGAATTAGAAGGGATAAACATATAATTCTAATGATCAATGAAACAGTATTTCTGATTGATGACCAAATACGTGAAATAAAATAAATTGCAGTCACTAACCATTCCTTACAGCTAGGTTACTGCCAAGCTCAGGAACCAACCTTCAGCTTGCTTGTTTTCGTCTGAAAACCAACGGGCCAATGTTTGCCTTCCACTTACTAATGAAACACTTAGGCTATAATACACTTGATTTTGTTTGCACTGATGGTTTACCTTTCCAATATTTTTCTCTCCAGAGGTGCTTTCCACTTCAATGGTCACCTTTGACAATGTGTTTGGATACAGTAAATACAGACGTGTATGGTGGGTGTTGAAAAATGAGCTTTCTTGGTCCTGAGGGCCCCCCATCCCTGGGGCTTGGTCACAGAGTGGAGATTTTGAGCTTTGCATTTTTATGTGGTAGCCCCAGAAAGCTACTGTTGTAATCCAGGTACTTTCAGCTAAGCAGTTTCTACTGTTTTAGGACAATGTCTTCATAGTATAGACCATTGTTTATGGCTTATAATCTGAGGAGTGTGCTAATTCCTCTGTTTACAGTCACCAACACATGTTGAACAGGCTGATGGGGTTAGGTTCTCAGTCTAAGAGATTTTGTGTAAGTTAATGACTATGTGTTGGCTGGTTTTATGTTAACTTGACACATACTAGAATCATCAGAAAGGAGGAAGCCTCAGATTAGAAAATGCCCCCATAAAATTGGACTGTAGGCAAGATTATAGGGCACTTTCTTTTTTATTGATTTTTATTGAGCTCTACATTTTTCTCTGCTCCCCTCCCTGCCTCTTCTCTCCCCCCTTCAACCCTCCCCCAAGGTTCCCATGCTCCCAATTTACTCAGGAGATCTTGTCTTTTTCTACTTCCCATATAGATTAGACTTATGTAAGTTTCTCTTAGTGTCTTCATTGTCTAAGTTCTCTGGGACTGTGGTTTGGCATTTTCTTAATTAGTGGTTGAGGGCACAGTCCACTGTGGGGAGGGGGATTCCTGAGTTTATGGTCCTGGGTTCTATAATAAAGCAGACTGAGCAAGTTTGATAAGCAATCTGGTAAGCAGCTCCCTCCATGAACTTTCCATGAGTTCCTGCCTCCAGGTTCCTCGCCTTGTTTGACTTCCTGTCCTGTCTTCCTTCAGTGATGAACAGTGATTGGGAAGCATATTCAAATAAAGTCTTTCTTCTCCACATTCCTTTGGTCTTGGTGTTTCATCACAGCAATAGTAACCCTAACTAGGACAGACTCCCTTCTGGAACGATGGTCTCAAGATGGTCAAGTCCATTTTCATCCTCACCTAAAGAAGGATGCTTAAAAGAAACCCCACACTAGCTCAGATTTGAGAATAATAGAGGGTTATTTATTTAGGGGTAGACTCATAGATCACAACCCTCTGTTGGAATGGGGAACAGCAACCAAATCCCACAGCCGGAAAAGAGGCTGGATGTGTGCTTTACATTAGCATAAATAGTACAAGAGGTCACACCCAAGTGGGCAAGTAACTTAAAGGCTACTGGTGGTAGGAATCCCTACAGCACTCAACACTCATGACTTGACTACTAGCTCAACCAAAATGGCTCTGGGGCTGTAACACCAAGCTGTGTCTCCTTTAGAAACCATAATTATTGTGCAGTTCCCCCACTCCTGTTCTTTGTATTCCATAGGAGGTAGTTAAATGAGAGCCTTGCACAGCTTAAGAAAAAGCAATGAAAACTGATTGTAATGATTTTCAGTTAAAACTAAAAAACTTAAAATTTAGAGTTTGTTTGGCTCCAGGAAACACAGACTACATAGCATCAGTAGAGATGACTGTACCCTGGTCTCATGCTACACTGCATTTATTTTATGCTTCTGTGCAAAGTTCAACTTTTTCCAGAGAAAATCAGTTAGGCTTTCCTGTGCTTGATACCAGTTTAATTGAGCACATTCAGTTCTGTTATTATATGAAGAAAAGTGGGCCTACTGCTTTTGACTAGGGACTGGCCTCATTCTGAGACCACATAAATGTATTTATTATTCAGCTACCTGTTATAATAGCCCACAAATTGGACAGCAATTATGAACATGCCTCACTCCATCAAAGTATTAAAATGAGATGGTAATTATGAGCAGAAGAGTTAAGGAGCACTCTTCTGATCCATTCCCTACTATAGCAGTGCTATGAAATGCATGAAATGGGCGTCCAGACCCACTTTTCTCTTCTATTTGCATTATTAGAACTTAGCTTTGAGGACATCTACCTTATTCACTATAAAGGATGTTTTACTTAGATTAACACTCCCCATAGTTTGTAAAAATAGAGAAATTGTCACATTCATCCATTTAAAAATAAGGCTACCAAGGTAAAATATTATCCAATATCCCAGTTGCCATCAAAGGCAAGGTTAAAAAAAAATAAAGAGAAGAGAGAAACCAACCTGATCAGAGGAAACTTGGCTTGAATATAAATGGAGTGTGTTTTTCGGTGTGTAACTCAGTCACCACGCTACAGTTTTATAAATAAAATAAGACAAAAACTTGGTTTGCAAGACATTTGAAAATAATGGATAAAACAGATTGATTAGTACACATTATAAATAAATGGTAATAATGTCTATTAACCTTCATTTTGCTATATTCAATCTCTCTGTGTGTGTCTTTCTCTGTGTGTGTGCACGTGTGTATGTGTGCACGTGTGTGTGTGTGAGCGTGTGTATATTTTACTTAGAAACATCTATCAGTTGACCTAAACATTGAAATGGGAAGGGAACACATCAACCCACTGGGCAGGTAACCAATTACAACACAGAGATTCAGCTGCACTGGGCCTGAGGATTAGCATAAGTTCCAGAAGAGATGAGGATAAATCAATAAAAATAAAGGCAAAAAATAAGTGTTGAATAAAAATCTCCACAAAACCAACTTCATAATTTGCAAAGCAACTGAAGATACTTCTCTAGAAAACCACCTCCTACAGACACTGATTGACTAAAAATCATAAGGCTCCATGGCATATAAATAAATTAGTAGGAGGTTAATCTGATTAATGCAATTGGTGTGCCCATAAATTTGTCAATGTTACCATAACTCTTATTTAATTCATATGTGTGTGTGTGTGTGTGTGTGTGCGTATGTGTGTGTATGAATCAAGTAAGGAACTCAATGTATAATTTTAATTTCGTGAACATTAGAAGCAATGACACCCAGGTGCATCTGATTGAATGGATGGACTTCATGCTCTGTGGAAGGGAGATACTGCCCCATTCTCAATTGCTGAGATGCTATATCTGCCTCTTTTGAGTCACAGACCAAGAACATGTAAGCAGACTTTCAAGTCAAGGCTAGAGCCATGTGGGGAAGGCAGAGGAATACGCTGTGGATGTCTTCAACAGTGGCTGGGGACAGAGAATGGAGGAAGCTGAAACCTCAGAAACTTCCATCTGTGATGTCAATGCAAGTACCACCGAAAGTCTGAGCACTCAGCCAGAGGCTGCTTCAAGCTTTCCCAAAAGGATCTCTGCCCGAGCCAGACAGAGCTTCTGAGGAAACAGTTCCTCCGAAGGACAAGCCCAGTCAATCTCACCAAAGAGGAAAGTAGCGAACTGCCATGAGCAACCACGATGTAACCATCTGGGGCATTCACATCACAGAATAACACACAGAAAACAAGAAGGAGATCTTAAAGCAAACGTGTTGGAAGTGGTCAAGTAGAGGCCAATAGGAATGGATGCCTACCCAAGACTAGGACAGTATAGAACGCATGCTTAATTAGGAACTAATAGTAAACTCTGGAAACAACAACAAAAAAAAAGCAACTAAAATTAAGAAAAAGGCTTTAATTGAAGTTAGAGAGTTTGCTAATGCAAAAGAAAGAATTTGAGAAACTGAAGAAAGGTTTGTAGAAATGATTTAAATGAAGCACAAAAGAGACAGAAAATGAAAAAGATTATGAATATGGGGAGTAGAAAAAAATGATGTTCCAAGATTGCTTTACTTGAACCTCCAAGAAGAAGCAACAGAGAAAAGGCAATAAGCAATATTCAGAATGATACTTTTTAAATAAGAATATCAGAGGTATTTCTTGAGTACTAGGTAAAACATTTCAAAGCTAAAAAAAGTAGATTCTCTCTAGTGGACAGGGAAATGGCATCACAAGCAGGGATGCCAGGATGCTATGACAAGGATTGGGGGCAGAAAATGAGATGGTCTACAGAGGAGATGCAAACAACTGTCTCCACCTTTAAAACACTCCATAGAAAATGTGCGTAATTGCAGTCTTGGGAAAGCAACGATGTTAGGATGTGAAATTCCCATGCTAACCCCCAAGTATGTGGCATTCATCCCAGTTTCCCAGTTCAAGCTTGTCTCTTACTGGAGGATTCGTGGCTGCCTTGGGTTATGTGGCAGACGTTTATCACATGGGTATTAGTGAAAGTCAACATACAGATCAACCATTTTCCTTTTCTGAATTAGATTTTCACTATATATTTAATGTCTGAACTCCTCTTGTCTCTAGAAATTAAATGTGCTAATGTGAAAGCCCAGTAATCACCATATTCAGCTCTAGACCTATTCCAATCAGCCATTGGCTGCATATTGGTACAAACATTACACACACACACACACACACACACACAAACATACACACATGTGTACTTCTTCAAAAAAGAGCATCATCCTATATAACATGTTATTAATCACCAACACAATGACATCAACATTGTTACAGTATTATTACTCAAATTTTGACAACAGTCCCAAATTCATAACTTTTTGCACAAAGTCCTTTATTTCTCTTTTATGACGAAAGCCTTAATAAGCCACAGCATTAAACTGGAATTCTGTGACAACCAAAGCAAATTAGGTGCATCTTAGTGTGAACATCCTCACAGTTCATGGCCATACAGTATTTTCTTTTTCATTGAACTGCTATTAGCTTACAAAGAATTAGGTTGCATTATGTCAATTTTCTAACAAAATGTGTTCTTCTGTTTCTCTTCTTCCCCATCTCTCCCATGTCCCTTCCTTCCTCGTATCTCCCCACACCTCAAGAGGCTTCTTTCTATTTTTATGTACATATGACATTTGCCCTTCTTCATCTTTGTCCAGCACCTCCTGCTTCCCCAGTGGTCTATAATCTGGGTTCATAGCCTATACCCCTGCCCAATCCCAACCACATGCAGACCTGAGAACATATGAGAAAGAACTAAGAGCCAAGTAAAAGAAGGAACATGTAAATTTTGTCTTTCTTAGACATGGTCACCACAAAGAATATAATTTCCATCTATTTTCCTTAATATTTCATATTTTTTCTTAGCCACCGAGTTAATTATATTCTGTTTGTATGCCACATTTTCATTGCCCACTCATCTATTGTTGGATTCTGGACCGATCCTATTTCCTTGTTATTATGAATAGAGCAGCAATGAACATGGTTGGGGAAGTATCTCGGTGGAAAGATGTAGAGTCCTTTAGGTGTATGCCAGGGGTGATATAACTGTGTCATATGGAAGCGTTATTTTAATTTTTTAATCCTCTTTCATACTGAATTACATAGTAGTTGCTTGTAGCACGAATAATAACAACTCAAAGACAGAAGTTGAGGTTCAACCAGAAAACCAAGGCAGCCAAGCCACCAGGAGAAGTCTTCTACCAAGGTTGAGCAACCGCAACTAAGCAAAATAAGCAGACAGAGCCTCTCTCTCCTGCCATTTTATATTCCATCTAGTGCTGGGATTGAAGGCATGTGACTCCCTAGTACTGGGATTACAGGTGTGAGCTGCCACCACCTGGGTTTGTTTTTGCATTTATTGAAACATAAACTATCACTATAGTTGCTACCTGTCTTTCCTACAGGAATATATAGGATGTATAAAGAACCACGAAAATGAAACACCCCAAACACAAAACTACTAGTTAGCAAATGGGCTGATACTTTTCAAAGAAGGAATGCCGATGACTCACAAGTAGCTCTTTGTTTAGGAGACACAGCAGATCGTTATTTGTATATAAATGCGAAACTTCACAGGAAAAATGCAATCCGTGGAGGTGGCTTGAATTTGCAGCTAATAATCCATCTTAGTAGGAGTGAGGGAGAGGGGAAGGCATTTCGGGGGAAAAACGATCAAGATTTGTTAGAGGTGTATGGGCCCTTTAAGAACAGGTGAGAGATAATGTGAGTTCTGTGGTGGGTGTATTCAGGGCCTTCCCTGCTGCTGCCTCAGCTCAAATGATACAATTTATTCCTCTCTGGTTAGGAAACTTTCAGGGAAGGAACGCTAATATGTAATTTTTTAACATCTTTAATATTCCCAGCCATCTACCATTTGATCATCTATACCTCTCCTAGGCAAACACTCAAAGGAAACCTTCTAGAAAGATACTTAGCCCAGCCATGTTCATTGATGCTCTATTCACTGTAGCAAGGAAATGTCCATCAACAAATGAGACAGTACTAAAAATGTGACATATATACACAATAAAATTTAATTCAATTGTTAGGAAAATGAGGCTATGAAATTTTTAGGAAAATGAATGGGAACAGAAAAAATTCATTGAAGTGACCCAATTTCAGAAAGACAAAAATTGCTTGTTATTTCTTACATGTGAACCCTTGCTTATAATATTCATATGTGGGTATATGCTCTATCCATATACATAAAGTGCATATGTATGTATATATAAGTAGGAGTATAGGTTATGAAACTAAATTATGGACTATGTATGAGTGAGGGAAGGGGACATTGAGGAAGGGAATAGACACATGAGGTATGAAAGTGGAAAAGAGGCTATTGGGGTCACAGATGAGGAAAAGGGGGAGAAGAAGGTCTAAAAAAGCATTTTTTCCTCTGAACACTGTAATGAAGCCTAACACTGTGTATGCTAATTCTAAAGGGTTTTGCTAATAAATTAAAGAGTAATTTTCAAAAAGAGCAATTCTCCAAAATGATGAATACGCAGCCAGTCTTGAACCTCAACTGATATTGGAAGCAAATACTAAAATATTCATTTATATATTGCATTTTTAAAAAAGCTTTTAGAACTGATATGTAGGCTAGGGTGGGATGTCACTCAGTCCAAAGGACAGAGCAAAGAGAACGTGTTTGGATGGAGTGCTGAGGTGGTACCCTCATGGGTACAGTGATAAGTCCTCAATCGGTTGTGTTTATGAATTATGACAAGTTCAAATCAATCTAAACTTCATTACATATTTGAATGCTTTTAACATGATTTGGTTGAATAGAATTCTAATATTGGAAATTTTCTAACAGAAAGTACATCCCAACAAGCTTTAGCAATCAATACTTAGAATTATGAAAGTACCCCATTGTATGTGTGTGCATTGTCAGAGAGAGGGGAGAGAGAAAAAGTGTATGTGTGTGTGTGTGTGTCAGAGAGAGAGAGAGAGAGAGAGAGAGAGAGAGAGAG
>LOEQ01011399.1:9431-30837 GCA_001685075.1 Bramus lutescens
TAAGAAGCTAGAGCTAATGGGCCAAGCAGTGATTTAATTAATACAGTTTTTGTGATTATTTTGGGACTAAGCTGCTGGGAACCAACAAGCAGCCTCCTTACTACACCAGACTCCCTTCAAACTCTCTAAGTTCTCTACTCCTCACCCTTGAAGTCAGAAGCTGTGCACCCTGCAAGATCCCAGACCCAAGCACAGTGCCTGCATATAACTAACTGGTACTCAGAAAATATCTGCAGAGAACATTAGCAATTCAACTCATGGGAAAAAATAAAATACAATGCTTGAGCTGTTGGTTGTCAGTTGACTCTATGTGCGGAAAGTGGTAAGTGGTGCTCAGGGTGGTACATAAGTGTAAGGACAACAAACATTTCTAAGGGTTATCATAATTTGAAGCTCTCCATGTAGTATGTTCAATAATTACAACAGCACCATCTGAAATTCCTCAAATGGGCCTTTAATTTCTAATAACAGGAAGACAAACAAGAGTGAAAGAGCCAGATTCTAAGCAAAGCACAAAGGAACCAAGCCCAGAGGGAGTTTGGGCTGTGGAAGCAAAATATTAAAGATTGTTATTCCCCACATCAATAGACAGACTTCTTAAACTGAGCCTGTCGCCATCTGTGGTTGTCAGTGACCATCTGCTTAGATCTAATCTGGTCTGCCACTAGCATCAAATATAAGTTTAGACTCCGTTCTCTGTAATTCCAGAAAATCTCCTCTTATTCTATGCAGAATGATGAGCTAAGTTTCATTCTTGGCCATCTTGGAGAGAATATTAAGTTCTTCTTATGGTCAGGACCAAAGTTTATCCATCTCAATGTCTGATATGTCATGACAGTCAGGTCCCACCATTTGTAGTGATCCCGTCTCACGGCCCAGCTTCCACTTTGCTTGCAAATGTCAACGTTGCAATTAGATATCCAAACACATCAGTGATAGGCATAGACACAGAGGCAGAATTCTCAGATACAAACAATTTCTATCCTAACTCTCTTCCCTTGAGTGCAGACAGAACCAATGCAATGGAATAGTCACCACCTTAATTGGATAACCATTTCAGAAAGTTCAATTAGGGCTAGAAAGGGAGATATATCCTGTATCAGAGGATAATAATCCATAATTATCTAGAAGAAGACAAAGGTCTGTGTGATGTTAGAGCCTGTGGAGATCACAGGAACCAGAGCTGGCCTCTTGATGCCATAGGTGGCCCTGACTGACAGCTAACAAAACAACAAGACACCAGTCTTACAACAAGAAAACAAGTTCTCAAAATAACAATAGTGCCCAACCCCGCAAAACAGAGCTGAGGTTCCAGCTAGCCCATCACTGGACTCATAAGCCATGGAAATGTGAAGTAAGAAATGAATTCTTGTGTGAAACTGTTAAATCTGTGGTCATAAGTTTTAATATAGTTGAAGAATCATGAGTACATTATCAAAGTATGTATACAAGTGGGCTCTAGTATGGTAGAACCATCTCTTGATACTTGAGTTACATGTTGTATGGAAACATGAGCCACCACATAACTAACATTATGGCACATTCCCTATGAAGAAAATATTAAAAAGAAAGTCATAAAATAGCTTGGTAGCACTGGAAAGGCAAAATATAAGAAGACATACGGATTCCAATGTACAAGACTCAGAAAAGCAGGTTCAGTAAAAGGCAAGATCTGTTGAGTGGTCCTCACACTTTTCAGAGTTACATGTCAGCCTTGGCTTCCCTGGGGTTTCTTCACAGCCCTTGTGCTTGTCAATAGTGCGCATGTGTCAGGATCATGCGCACTGAAGTCCTTTCCTCCTCTTCACTTTGTCACCACTGTCCCCTAGTCACATGTCAAATTCCTACCTCATCTTCTCTGGAAGCTCTTCTCAGACTCACAGGTCAAACTAAACTCATTTGTCCTTACTGTATTCTCGCGCGTGCATGAGGGTAACCATTTCCATCAGGGCGTCGAATTTGTATGTGCTTTATTTTTCTCCATCCAAGACTGCACCACCACTGTTTGAGAACACAAGCCACATCTGGGACTACTAGCTTGTCCATAACAGATGTAAGTCTGTGTTAGGAGAATTTGAATTCAGTTTCCTTGAGCTTTTGGTTGACGACAGAGCAGAATCTAGTATATCTAGAATTTTGTTTTCTAAACCAATGGTTAGCATATTGTAGAAGAAGTGATGGTTCAGTCAATGACCAACATAGACACAATTGAGCCTAGTATGGTCACTTATTGTTAAAACTCCCTATGATATAGCAGAAACTCTTAAGTTTCTATTTTATGGGCTCTAAAATTTTTACTGCTATTACTTCTATAAGAATATTTAGAGATCACTTAGTTTGGGGATTCGAAATGAACAAAAGCAAACACTTCTTAACAGGATTCTCCAGGCAGCTGAATTATCCTGTTTAATCACCAACTTTCAGGAAAAGAGAAGGGTGTCGACAGTTTGCAGGTACCCTCTGCACCTTGCCCAGCTGGCTCACCCTGTTTGTAAATCAGTGCACCTGCAGAGAAACTGCTAACTAGCAGTAATAGCTCAGTGATTCGCTTGGGTAAATTACCTTCCCATGTATTTTGCACTTGCCCCTCATGCTATCCCTGGGAAGCAGCCAGGCATCAATCACTCTTAATGAACATGGATGAAGAGGCCGGAGGAGACTGAGTCTCAAAGCTCTGCTCTCTTCTCCGCTCCCTCTGGGAAGCAGTGAGCTGTTTCTCTCTCTGACCTTTGCTGTTCTTATCTCTCTCTGCCAAGCAGGACTGGCCTGGGTTCTATGAGATCTGAAGCCCCATATGGTGCTGAGTGCCCTCTTAAAGAAGAATGCAAACTGTAGACATGACAGGAGAGGCGGGGGAGGGTAGCTTTCAGCTTTACACTTATTAACTCACATGATCTTTATCACTTCGTGTAGTAGGCATCATGGTTATTCTTCCCTAACTGAGAAAACTGAGTTTTGATTTAGGTACACTACTTCTCTTTTCTCCACCATAACTCTCTCTCTCTTCCACCCTTTCTCTCTCTCTTTCTTCTTTCATCTCCGTGTGTGTGTGTGCATGTGTGTGTGTGTGTGTTTGCAGAAAGATGGAGGCCAGAGGACAATTCTGTCATTCCTCACTCACCTACCACCTTGTTTTCTGAGACAGGGCCTCTCATTAGACTGGAGATTACTAAGCAAGCCAAGGGACCTGCTTGTCGCCACATCCCCAGCTGTAGGATGACAAGTGTGTGCCACTGCACCAGACTGTTTATGGGGGTCTGGGGACCTAATTAATGTCATTCTGCTCCCAAGGCACTTTACTGACGGACAGATCACTTCAGTCCTAGAGTTCCTCTTTTTAAGATGGTCCATCAGCAAAAACATGGCATATTCTTAGCTTGTGACCAAAACTGTTTCTTGAGAGGCATACCCGTGACCATACCTATCGAGACCAATCCACAGTGGGGCCCACTTGGTTCCCCAGCCTTTTGTATGAGACCTGACTGGACACCATAGCCTGTAGGTTGCTGTGAAACAAGGAGGCACATGAAGTCAGAGCCTCTATATTTGGGCTTATCCCCTGCAGGATGCTTTCAGGATAACTATGCAGTTGCCTATCAAGAAATTTAAGGAATAATTAATTCTTCAATATTATAGGATTGTTAGGAGAGATATCTTAACTGGTTCAGTCAACCCTATGCCCAAAGAACACATGGACTTAGTTAAAGAAATTTCCAGGGAAACTCAGAGGCAGAGCTATGAGAGATAATGTATTCTAAATCACTGACAGCAAGAGTCCATGAATGTTGTATAATTAAACATCTTTGGGTGTGATTTAAGGCAATGAATCCATGTAAACTCTTCTCTTTCTAAATGAAACAGTAATACACCACAAATATTCTGTTCAGCTTCCTGAGGAGAATCTGATATTGTGTGAAGAAATAAGAATATTGCATGACTGCTCATAAGGATGAAAGAATGAAAGAAGCAACTATTGAGAATGTATGTAAAGCTGGAACAATATAGAAGAGAATGAGTAAACATAGCATATTTGGAGTTGTATGAATGACTGTCAATGTATTTTAACTCTCTGAAGCTAATTTTGAGGTTTTTATTATCTCTTATGGTTTTTCTTATACACAGTTTAGGAAATCTCACATCATAGGGAAGAATAAAATTATTTTGCGCATTATCTGCCATTGTCTCTCTTAGAGGTAGTTATTTGAGACAGAATTCAATGTGTCCTTTGAAAACTATTATTTAAGATAGAATGATATTCCTCCTGTCCAGTGCAATCATGCAAGCATTCTTCTGCACTGATCTGATGCCCTTAAGCTCTAAGTGTGTACCTGAATCGTGTTTTTGAGGTTTTCACACTGACAAGCAAATGTGGCGCTTCTATACTTACTTTCATGATGGTATTTCAGAAATAAAAACACACTGACTAGACATTCATATCTTCTGAATCGTGTAAGTAAAAATAAACACAAAGATATTAAATTTGCACCATGGTCTCTGTGTTGTTTCCTCATCCATGGGGAATCCTGGCTTCAGTGAGATAGGAAATGGTTTTAGGGAATTCCCTTTCCTGAGAGTTTAATTCACTTAGAATTTAGTCAATAGGAATTGGTCACTCTACCAAGTATGTAGTTTATACAACTTCAAATGAAGAATGTGCTGATGATTAATGATACAGTAAAATTCATCTACTTTATTAAAATGTACAAATAAAACCTATTTGATGATTTTTTAAGCAGACCTTTGCATAGGCCTCATTGTGTATGTGGAAAATATAAGTATGCCTACTGATTCTTCCATGAAGTATGTATTTAATTAGCATTTACCTGTATCAGCTCCCAGGCAGTGGGCATGTGAGACAGCATCTCCCCAGCCCTTTACTGAACTCAACTTCGAGTGGAATTCTCAAAGGTTATCAGTGATATTTACCTAAACACTGAGATATTTTTATCTAAATTATCTTTCATATAGGAAAAATATATATCTAGAATTTGCCTTCAGGTTTATATTAGTGGTAGAAAACAGAAGAAATAAAATTTAATAAAAATAAGACATGAGTATTAAAGCTAGTCAATGAAGATAGCTATCTTCTAAACAATAAACTCTATAACACTGCTAGCTTCCTCATAGTGGGATAAAAACCAAAAAAGATAATGCGGGAAAGTCAGAATTGGTACCCAGGAGATTCTTACAAGAGGCAGAGGTCAGCAGAGACTGTGATGTGGGAAAGGCAGAATTGGTACACAGGAGACTATTATAGGAGGAGAGTAGTCCTAAGGAATTCATCCTTAGATGTATTCTAGAATACAGATGTTACAAAAGGTTGCTTTCAGAACAGGATATTTACTAAGATGTCAAATGCATAAATAGTAAGGCACTGCCATTCATTTCATAATAATACTAACTAAAATTAATTCTTTTGCTTAAAAACTAAAAGAAAATTAAGGAAGTTGCCTTTGTGTAGAAGTTACATAAAAGAATGTGTATTAAACCTCAGCTTTTCTTTCTTGTGTGTGAATCCCAGAGAATTCTGAGGAACTTTGATTTGCCAAGCTGTTTCATTTTGTCAGTGAAAAAGCATCTCTTCCTCAATGGTATTTTACTATTTTACCTTTATTTTTTTCTGGTGATAGCCTCTAACTTGTTCAAAATCTTCCTGTCAGTCTTCTGGGTGCTAGTACTACAGGCATGTATCACCACTCCTAGCTATATGGTTCACTCGGCTGATTTTTAGAAATAAAATGGGATCGTTTTAGAGACAGACTGGATTCAAATCCCAGTGTCAAAATTGACAGATTCAAGGGTCTCATAAGTGTGATGTTTCCTCTAGCTTCAGTTTCTTTGCTTATATAAATGAACATATACACATACAGCCATCTCCTAGGCTGTAGTATTTAACTAGTCATAAACAACACGTGCAAGGACTTCATGAACAATGAAAGGACACCTCTGAGCTGTTCGTATCCTAATCCCCGGAACATGCGATGTGTGATTTGGCATAGAAAATGGGATTTTGCAGATCTAAATAAAGCTATTGATCTGGGGAGATGATCCTGGATTATCAAAGTGGACCCTGTGTAATCACACCAGCTGCTGACAGATTTGTCTCTGGTTATCAGAAATGAACTAGGGTTGAAAGCCAGAAGTCTGAATGGTGAGGCTCCAGTAAGGTGATACTCCTGGTTGAGGAATGGAGGTGGCCACAAGATGAGGGCCACTTGGTTACTAGTTTCTAAAACAGGCCCCTGGCTGACTGCCATCTTAGTCCTATGATTACTAGGAATTGAATTCTGCCAACAACTTGAATAAGCCATGAAATTGATTTGCCCCAAGAGCTTCAACAGGTGAGATTTTGATGTCTTCCTTGTGCAAAGCAAGAAGTACTCAGACTTCTATGCTATAGAACTATACTAACGTGTGTGTGTTTAATAAGCATGCCAAATCCATTTCCCACTCCCGCCCCTCCTCCTGCTCCCTCCACATTCCCCCCAACCTCTATCCCACCTCCCATCCACTCCTCAAAGAGGGTAAGTCTTCCCATGGGGAGTCAACAAAGTCTAGCACATTGCTTTGATGCAGGACCAAGGCCCTCCCCCCATATCTAGGTTGAGCAAGGTATCCCTCCAGAGAGAATGGATTCTAAAATGTCAGAACAAGCAGTACGGATAAATCTTTGTCTCACTGCCAGTGGCCCCACAGTCTGCCCCAGCCATACAATTGTCACCCACATTCAGAGGGCATAGTTTGGTCCTATGCTGGTTCCCTTCCTGTCAGGCCAGAGTTGAAAGGCTTCCATTAGCTCAGGTAAGCTGTTTCAGTGGGTGTCCCCGTCATGGTCTTGAGCTCTTTGCTCATACTCTCAGTCCTTCCTCTCTTTGACTGGACTTGGGGAGATCAGCCCAATGCTCCACTGTGAATCTTTGCATCTGCTTCAATCAGTTGCTGGATGTAGGTTCTATGGTGACATTTAAGATAGTCATCAATTTGACAGGGCAAGGCCAGTTCAGGAACTCTCTCCACTATTGCTTAGGGTCTTAGCTGGAGTCATCCTTGTGGATTCCTGGGAATTTCTTTAGTGCCAGGTTTCTTATTAGCCCCATAATGGCCCCCTCAATCAAGATATCGCTTTCCTTATTCTCCTTCTTTGTCCTTCCCCCATCTTGACCATTCTAGTTCTCCTCCCCACTCCCCTTTCCCCTCCTCCTCCCCTTTTGCCTTACCTTCTTCCCCTACCCCCATGTGTGTTGTTTTAAGACACAGTTTCTGGTGACTTCTTATGATGGTGATAGAAAATTAACACTTTGAGGCCTGAATGGGGCTGAGCTCCAAGCCTTTGGCAATACCATTGTTACAGTTCATGTAGACTGTGGAATATGTTTCTACTAAAGCAACAGGAAATCAGCTCAAGATAAACAGAAAGAGGACAAAGTACTGTGCTCAGAATACTAGACTTTTCTTCAGGATAGGCTCTAAATTAAGCTATAATCATTAACAAAAAATAAAACTGAGTTTTCTCTCAGAAAATAATAAAGTTCTTAAAGTCTGTGTTCATTTGTTGTCCTTGAATTGCATGGCAGGATACATGACAGACTCTTCCTCCTTCATTGCTTTGTCTACAGGATGTGCCACCCGGCAGCTGTCAATGCAGATCTGCTAATTGGATGCATGTATGACCACTTAGGACTACAAATGAGAGCAATTGTTACGCTTTTCATTGAAATGGTACTCCTGAAACATCTATTTGAAAGAGTGCTGTAATTTCAAAAGCTTCCAATATGCTCTGGCAAAACTTATGTGGAACATGTGCTTAAGAGTAAACACAACTACAGGAAGCCCTATGTCTAAGCAGTGGTCTGGGAGTGGAGCTACAGAAGGAAGATGCTGCTGCTGTCGAGGCTCCAGAAGAATTCAATGCATGTTGGCTGAACCCCAGCTCTGGCCAAGCATGCAGGGGGACAGAGAATGCATGTTTCTGTAGATTGGCTCACTGGGCTGATGGGTTGCTGGCACTTGTCTCCCAGGGCAGTTGAAACTTCTGAGGCTGACTGGGTAGGAAGAGAAAGCCTGCAGATCCCCTGGGATAAACAGTGTCCTCAGCTTTCTTTGCATGAATGGCTGCATTATGTGCAGATGTTCAGTGCACTTCCACAAGCTTTTATGGAAGAATAAGCGGCATCATTATAGTGTGATCTGACCAGAAATGAAGCATGGCCCAATGCCATCTGCAAAATTCCTATCTTTCTGATAGAGACTGTAGAGGGTGAAGCTAATGGGACTAAAATCCTCTCCAGAGAAACCAATGGCTGTTGAAAAGACTATCAATTAATCTCAGAATAAGAAATTGAATTTCTCTCTGCACCATTCTAGCTTTAACAATCTCTCACTCTAGACTCTCTTTACAGCATTTAAAAACAGCCACAAGCCATTCCTTTAAAAAATCTCTCTCACAGAAAAATCGAGTTGCATAGAAAAATGTTTCTAATATCCACAAAAGTTAGCATTTTCTCTTAGTTAGAGAGGCATATTGGGTACTGAGCAATCACATTTCCTAACTTGATTTCTCTAGGACCAAGATCTTTACACAAGCCTAGTGAGGAGACAAAGGATAGGATTTGTATTTATAAACTCAACTGATAATTGGAGAAGAGGAGTAAAGAGGAACTGGATGCAATGGAGAGATGATATATACCAAAGCACACTTGGAAAGGTTTTCCCCATTCTGGTACACAGAGGGTTTCAGTATTAAAGAAGGACACAAGAACTAGGGAGATGGCTCGGCCACTGATAATGTTTGCTGTGCAACTTTGATGATCTGAGTTCAATTCCTGGAACTCACAGAAAAAAAAAGGCAGATGTGGTGGCATCTTTAAGACTCAGCATTCATATGGGTAGTGTCTTAGGGTTTCTATTGTTGCAAAGAGACACCATGACCATGGGCAATTCTTATCAAAGTAAAACATTTAATTGGGGTGGCTTACATTTTCAGAGGTTTTGTCCATTATCTTCATGGTGGGGAGCATAGTGGCGTGCAGGCAGACATGGTGCTGGAGAAGGAGCTGCTACATGTTGATATGCAGGCAATAGAAAGTAGACTGACTCACTGGGAGTGGCTTGAGCATATATGAGACCTCAAAGTCCACCCCCACAGTGATACACTTCCTCCAAAAAGGCCATATCTACTCTAGCAAAGTCACACCACCTAACGGTATCACTCCATTGGGGCCTTTTTTTTTTCAGACCACCACAGGTGGGGTAGGAGGCAAAGACAAAAATCAGCTAGCTTAGAGTATATAGTGCAACAGAAACAAAATGGATGGAACATAAACAGGCTGAAGCCAAGCATGGCAACACACACCTTCAGTCACTCACCCAGCACTCACTCCTGACAGGCAAGTGAACCTCTATGAACTTGAGGCCAGCCTAGTCCGCAGAGTGAGTTCCTGACCAGCCAAGGCTACACAGAGTGAACCTGTCTCAAAATAACAAAGTATAAGACAAGAATTGACTCCTGAAAGTTGCCTGTGACCTCCAAACACACAACCGTGACATGGGCGCGTACGCACGCACCCCCCCACACACACACAATCAAACATCAATCCACTGATAACCCTTGACCAACTTAAAAAAGCATCTTTTTAATTCCCCAAATTCAAGGATTAAACAAACACAGTGATGTCAAGGATCAGGTAAATGGGAACAAATAACAACACACATTAACACAGAAAGCAGAGACTTCGGGAATTAAGGGGGAAAATGAATGTTGAAAATTAGAAGAAAATCTTGAGTGTCAAATTTCAGAATAATGAACGGCTGTCTATGCAATAAATTACTTCAAAAGAATCTATTGATAAAATGTAGTTTCTATTGCCTTAATTCATTATTATATATGCCCCAAAATTAAAAGGCAAATAAAAACAGGCAAACTGTTTCCCGGTGGGGGGAGGGATTATTTTCTTAGTAGAGGGATGATGCTTACAAAAAACTTTTGGAAGTGTGAGAGAAATGTTCGATGGAGATAAGCAGACAAAAATTGGAAAATGGCCAGTAATGACAGGAAAAATTCATCCTGCTGTTAGCTAATCAGCATAAAGTTAAACAAGGTACATTTAAACTACTTTTCTATGATAGGAAGAAAAGGGGTTTATTCTTTTGAAAATAACACGACTGTGGATTATCAAAAGTTCCCAGACAGCCTCATTATAGCACATACAAACTAGATCCAACTAGCACAAACAAAAGCCAAAATGGATTAAAGGATATTATGCAGTAAGGGTCTCATGTAATCATACTTAAGTTCATAAAGCTAAAACCTCTCAGAAACTTTTGTCCATGCCTGTGGTTCTACATTGAAAATATCTTCAAAAATCTCCTAATGGCAACAGCAGAACAGTTCTATGACTCTGGTAAGTCAAAAGTTAAGATTAAAAGCTTCATGTTAAACTGGATATGGTGGCATATACTTTTAATCCCAGCACTCAGGAGGCTGAAGCAGGCAGAACATTGTGAGTCAGTTCCAAGCCAGCTTGGTCCAAACAGCAAGTTCAGGCCAGCTACAGATACCCAATGAGAACCTGTCTCAAAACAAAAGTGTATTTGTGTTAAGTACTCAAAAGTCATTAGAATATTTTGTCTAGATAATAGAGTTCTAGAAGTATCCACCCACTCTATGAGTAATGATTACTTCTCAGTCTTGGAAATGAGAGCTTGGTTTAGATTCCCTCAGCAGGTCTAGGGCACCCAGAAAGCAGAAGCAACAGCAAAAGAATTTTCTGGAATTTTCATTATTAAAGGACAAAAACCATTGGATCCATTATCATGTGCAAATGAGAATGCCACTGTACATTTACATTTACTATACAGTTAGATTTCTCTTCTCTTTTGAGATCTTATTTTGTGTCTGATGGATGTAGGGACATGCATGTCACATTATACCTGTGGAGGTCAGAGGATAACTTTGGGCACAGTTCTTTTCTTCCATCGTGGATCCCAAAGATCAAACTTGGGTTCTCAGACTTGGTGGCAAGCATCTTTACTTGCTGAGCGATCTCACTGGACCTAGCTTAGAGTTCATTTTGAGACAATGAATATGGGTTGAAGGCACTGTGTTATTCGAGTTTCTGCTCAGTGCTTTGGAAAATCTTGACCTGATCCAAAACACAAGTAGTTTTTCTTCTGTATTCTTTCCTCCATGATCAGTGATTTCTGCAATTAGACTATCCATTTAGCTTCCTAATAAAACTGAGACCCAATGAAATGCTCGTTTTATAAATTTACACCTTCTTTTAAGGCACAAACACTCTCCATCTGCACAAATTGGCCAAATTCATCAACTTACAGAGGAACCCACCAAAGGAGGGGTGGCCACACCATAAAGACAATCTACTAAGACACACAGCTATACTTACAGAGAGTCCAGCCCATCTATTACGTCTTCTGCATCCATAACTCTAACTTCTAATGTAGCACACAAACCAAGAACAAGTCTTAAAATGACACAGGTATCTTGTTTGCTTTTCACACACCTTCTGAAACCTAACGTACGGCTCAGCACACAGGAGGCCCATGGTCCAAAGAACATGTGGATGTCTGCCCTTCCTCCGTATCCATGCATTACACATGAGTGTAATTCACAAACAGAGTGACCACAGTAAACAAGTGCAGACTATTTTCTGCATCATCGCTATCTAAATAACACAACATAATTATTTTCAGTGTTTACGTTTTATTCGGTATTATAAGTAATCTAGAGGTGTGTAAAGTATAGGAGATGGTGTGTGTGGGTTAGATTCAAACACCACACCATATTACATAAAGAACTTGAACCCCTAATCATTTGGGCATTATCAGGAGTCTGGGGCACTATGGGGTGGGTGTACATGAAATCAATCTGCAAAATGCAAACGTGTAAGAAGCCAGCAGTGAATGGGTTGACTTGAGCTGCACTATTTAGTACAACAGAATATTTTAATATTTCATGCATTATCTCCAAGATTGCTTCTTCAGTCATCAAATAACCTAGAAGGAATTTTGTCAGTAGATGATGCAGAGAAGAGGTTCTACTGGGAGAGGGAGGCAGGAGAAGCATACGGTACAAACTCAGTCTAAATGTGTCTCTAAGAGAACTCATATGTCTCAGGGGCTTCCAAAGAAGCAGAAGTTTCTTCATATATAGGTCTGATTATTTCCTAGAGAAAATAACTTCAATTCCAACACTGAAGATTGAGAATTCCCACAGGAAACATCAATAGAAGTAGCATGGGATCAAGGCGCTTAACCTGATGGCTCTTAAATTCCTTTAAACATGAGGAAAGAGCCAGGGAAAGCCACAGAGATGAGGGAAAGAAAAGGGGCACAAGCAATGGGAGGAAAGATGGGAGACAAGAAGGGGAAAGTGGGAAAAGGGGGGTCTTTACTAGGAGAGGTGTAAGGAAGAGCCGCACAGCAGGAAACTGAGGGAGGACTAATAAATAACACTGAAGGTTATTAGGAGAGTCATATTTTACATTTACTAAAATGACATGTAATACATACAAGTATATGTGTATGCCTTCGTATATAGCTTAAATGAAGTTACACAAATTGTGTGTAATTTTTAAATGATTCGGATACCCTTAATGTGGAAGTCATTCACTTAGCCAATTTTAAATCCAGGGAAACAAAAACTGCCCAGATCCCTTTTGAATCAGATATTTGGACAGAAGGAAATGTCTGAATTTAGGTGCTCCCTTTTATAGTGATATACTAAATTGCATTCAGTTCAGCTATCAAAAGAAAGAGAAGCGAACAAAACAGCTAGCAAAATGGAAAAAATATTGTCATTTGTCTGACCAAAAGAACGTGATGCTTCTACAAGAGCTTGCTACAAAATCATGTTAGAGGCTTCTGTCTGATTTCCTCACCTTCTCTTTTCTAAAGCAATCAAAGCTGATGGATGTTATTATCATTTGCTAGTCTACTTTAACCTGCCTAAAACTTGGAGATTGTAACCCATATAGCCTGAACTAATATATATACTCGCTGAAAAGACAAATTAAATTCAACATAAAGGACTTGTTTGTTCCCAGGATTTGAAGGACTAACCTTAAACACTGTGCTTCGGATCTTTAAGTGCTTTAATTAGTAAAAGGGCAAATCATTTGTAAGTGGAGAAATTGCCATCTAATTTCAATTTTAACCCCTTCACCATAAGTTAAGAAGTATTCAGAGTGCCCTAAAATTAAGTTCTTGATATCAAAATGAAAATCAGACCAAACACCGTTTGGAGAAGGATGTCTCATCTCCAAATGTGATACTTAATAAGCCAGAGCCCCTAGGTGGAAAGCACTCCCCTCACAACTGACAGTCTTTCTGAAGCCATGGCGTACCAGCATGACAGTGCACAGTTTGCCCTTTGGGGGATGCACAGAACGTATTCAGTTCAGGATGGCACTAGAGACTGATGCTTGTTCTCAGCCACAGTGCTAGAAGAGCTATGTGAGTGACCAGGGACTGTATTAGCTAATGAACTGAGCCTTACAGAGGTGGCCTCTAAAAAGTCTAGGTAATATAATTCCAATGGCTTCCTGGGTACCACCAACATCCCAACTGCTCTCATTAAAACAAGTGTTTTGAAATACTACAACTCCAGAAATTCAAAAAGCAGAATTTTTTAGTTTGATAAGTATATGCAACATAAAGTTTGCCACTTTAACAGCTTTTAAGACCATAATTCAATGGCATTAAGTGTGTTCACATAACTGTATAACAATTTCCACTGTCTATCTTCCAAATGTCCGTGCCTCCCTAGATTGAATCTCTGTACCCATTAAACAACATATCTTCCCATTGATTCTAAAATAGAACTTGGATAATAAATACTAGGAACCTAACGTTTTCCTTCACGCTATGAAGGCCTCACATTTCTCTTCTTCAAAGGAAACATTTTGTGCTAACACATTCCTCAATATCACAAAAGAAATCTGATAATGATCAAGTTGATCAATATTAGTAGCAAGGGTCACCTTCCAAACCAGGCCTCTCTCTAAAGTAAGCTCATCTCGGTCAAGGGGGCCAGAACTGGTTAACTCTGTTCATTAACTTTGCACAAACTCTGGGGTGAGGCTGTTGCTGAATTAGGACTTTCTTCTGCTTTAAAAGAATATTTTATAGCTTCGAGAAGGCCTTACAGTTTTTAATTGCATTGACTTAGGAAGCTGGCAGGATGCTGGTATTCTCTTGGTCCAGGAAGGCTGGCTGCTTGTGACAGAAGGAAAGGACAGCAAGCAGAGAATCCACCATCCTGCCTGCTACCCGAGGATAAAACAGCACAGTAGCTTAGGGTCATCTGAACACAGAGCAGTCATCACTTTACATCTACAGCTAGTGCTGTCCCCTGCACTTCGCTAAAAGCTTGGGATTTGACAGTGACATCCACAGTTCCACAGGTATCCTGAGGACTGATGTGTGTCTGCCCCGTGGCTCCCAGAGCCGAGTGGAGGGACAGAGGTTGAAGGCTCTCCTCTCTGGGTCCTGAATGTAGAACCCAAGCTTCAAGCCTCTAAAAGGATAACTCACTTCTTCAGCTTTAGAAAACACACTTCCTAAACTGTAAAATTTTATGAACCTTTATTTAGGGGAACTTGTCAGTTATCTAATACATTTTGGAGAAAGTCGTGCCATATGGAGATTCACAATCTTAATCTTCATGTGCCTGGGGTGGAATGGCACTTCGCTAACCATGGGGTTTGTACATGTAGGGCAAGATCCTCACTGAACTATCAACTTGTCTTTCTTGTCCCTAGGTGCATTCCCTTTTTCTTCCATCCTCTTCCCACCCAGTTTCCAAGCAAATCATAGCAGGCTTTGCGATACCCGGCTTAAATAGCTGGACAAGCTCCAATTCAAAAGCGCTGATAAAACCCTAAGTTCATTCAGAGACTGGGGCTGGCTTGGTAGCCTGAAGGAAGAGGGATGAGAAAGGGAAATGGGAGAAAGGAGAAGAGTGAGAGGGGAGAAAGGGAGAGGTAAAGAGAAGTCTAGGGCAGCATAACTTGGAAGAAAGAGGGAGAAGAGAGCCCAAGTACATCACTTGGTACCAAAGCTACTAGAAAGTCCCATTACCTAAGGCTGTATGACTTTATCCAGGCATGGTCAGCTGTGGACAGTCAGGAGAGCGTCTGCATGTGCACAGCCGTCTGATTTATGACAAAAGTGATACTTCAGGTCTGGGAATGGTGAACTGATGAAGGAACAGAGCATGAGGACCAGGTCTGGCCCATTAACCTAAGCATCATGAGCAGATTCTCCCCATCCCAGCACTTCGTAGAGATGTTGTTTCTCTGTTCCTGGGCCCCCGTACCTCTCTAAATGGTCTACCTAACCACTGAAGCAAAATCCCTCAACTCTTTGTTGTATCGCTCAGCTGCCTGTGACATTCTTAGATATCAACCAGGACTGGGAACCAAGTCTCAGGCTCTAGAAAGAACTCGGGATAGCAAAAGTGCACTTTCGTTTCCAGGAGAAATGATGTCTCCCAAACACCAGACAATTTCTGTCTTCCTTAAGAAGAAAAGTCAGTGTAGGAATTCCTCATCTTTCAAAACTCTCCAGGGTGAAAAGATAACAATGTCCCCTAATAAAATTGAAAATCAAGCACACTGTACAGGGTTAGGTTCAGCCACGCAGAGGGAAACCGCCCGCAGGTACCCATGAGCAGCTGTGATCAGAACATGGCTTGGGCACAGACCAGTCATCAGCCAACTTTTTAAACATTCCATTTCAAGCAACTGTGCATACCAGGGGATACTAGTGTCTGCAGGAAATAAACAGAAGAAACATAAACTCAAAACTACAATCTTGCCAGGAGTATGCCTTTAGTCCCAGCACTTGGGAGGCAGGCAGAGGCAGGTGGATCTCTGTGAGATTGAGGCCAGCCTGGTNCCTGCCTGCTCCCCCAATCACTACAGAGTGGCGCCCCCCTTATTACTACAGCCTGGTCTACATAGGGAGTGCCAGGATAACCAAGAGTAGACAGTGAAACCCTGTCTTAGAAAGAAAAAAAACCCTACAATTTCAGCAAGATTTTCTGAGTAAAGCCAGTAGGCAAATGGCTTTGTCACTTTAGGTTTGACGTGACCATCAATACCAACCATCAGGAAGGAAACAGAGTTTTCCCCTCCTGAGACTTCCCCAGCCTGCTACCTTGTTTTTCTAAGGTCTTCCTTCTCAGCATCCCTGGCTCTGGTAGCATATTAAATGCTAGGACCTGTATCCCTTCCCAGAACTAACTGGCCCTGGCTGGCCACCTGACCAAAATGAAGCTGAATGGATTCTGACCACCAGGATTGGGATCTGGGATATGGCTTGGCTCCTAGCAAGCAGTAAAAAGGCTGTGTTCTAATGCGTGAAAGGAGAGATGGCAGAGCCACATATGCAGAGACAAGTCTAAAGCAGACCAGACAATGAATCTGAACCAAGAGACAAACCAGCCTGAGAGAGCTGGAAAAAGACCACAGCTGCCATATGTCCATAGCCTGCCTCCTTGTCCTTTGTATCACCCAATCCCATCAATGCCTATGGATCCAGTGAGGTCCCCAGGATCATAACTCTGTGTACAACACTGTTGCTCCTCTTTATTCAAGCTTAAGCTAGTTTTCTGGATCCTAACAGTAAGGTATCCAACCTAAGTACACGTGTATTCACTTTTCCACAAATATAAAAGCACATTAAGAAAGTGGAGATTTTTATGTGTCTTCTCCTTTCTTAACTCATTGAAAGATGTGTAAGTAAAAATAAACACAAGTGAGTGTTGTAGAGAGCAACAGTTTATGGTTTCTTAGAGGGCTGTTTTGAGGTAGTGATGTGTGTGCATCTACACATTTGCATACACCTGCAGATATCTCAGGTTGAAGTCTGGTTCCTTCCTCAGTCTCTCTCCATCTTACTGTTTGAAAGAAGGTTTCTCAGTAAGCCGGGAACTCACGAATTCAGCTAATCAGTGAGCTGCTGGATCCTCATCTCCTCATCCCCACCCCCCACTCCACTCCCAGTGCCTGGATTATAGGCACACTGCAGCATCCAGCTTTCATACAGGGATGCTCAGTATCACACTAGATCCTCACACGTGTGCAGTAAGCACTTACAGACTGAGCCACCTCCAGAGTCTTAGAAGATACTTAAATAGCAGAGGGAGCATATGACTTACCAGATGTATACAGAGACAGTGCATGCGTTAGCTACAGGTATTGGATGGTCTCAGATGTTCGTGTAGGCTGGTTCAAGAGCATCTGCAGATGCTGCACTTGAAGTGTACAGCGCAACGACTTTTGAAATGTGGCAAACAACCTTGCATATAAGTTAAATTATAAGCTTGTATAGTTTTCTTCAAGTATATTATCCCCCTGTGAGCCCATTACAAGTGAATTGTGAGTTATCTAATGTTTGTATTAGATACAGACTAAGCATTGTCATGAGAAGCAGAAGGGTCTAAATGATTATAATTGCTATTCGATTTTAAAAGCTCAAGTTATAGAGTCTTTCTTACTTTGCATGTTTCTGTGATTAAAATCCACCAACAACAGCGACTTGAAGAAGAAAAGGTAGAGTTTTTGACTTGTTTAGCTTGCAGTTCAGTTATGGTCTATTACTGCAGGGAATGGCGCCAGATGAAACGTGATATTCATTAGTCTTAATCAATAAAGACCAGTAGTCAGATATCGGGGTCAAAACCTGGAAGATCAGAGAACCAGGAGCTTCCTACCTGTCTCCTTCCTCAGTTCAAAAGGGGCCGAGATCCTGTCTACACCCAACTCTATCACTTCCCAACTCCATCTCCCGAGTGCTGGAATTAAGGGCATGAGCCACAAGTGCTGGGATTGAAGGTATGAGCCTCCCAAGTGCTGGGGTTAAAGGCAGGTGCTGTCACTGCCTGGCTTCTGGGGTTAACTAGCAGCTAGCTCTGCCCTCTGGTCTCCATGCAAGCCTTTTCAGAGCACAAACAAAATATCACACAACAGCATTACAAAAACTCTAACTAAATATACTTAGAAAATTGAAATGAAGCAGAATGTGATGATGATGTAATAATTAAAGGGTAAGTAGGAAATTAAGGCAGTTGGTCACATTGCACCTGCCAAGAAGTATACAATAACAAATACTTATGCACATCTCACTTTCTCCTTTTTATATAGTCCTTGACCCAAGCACAGGGAATGGTGCCACCCACAATGGGCACTTCAATTAACCTAATCAAGATAATCCTCCACAGGTATAACTGAAGGCCCACCTCCCAGGATATTCTAGATCTCATCAAGTTGACATCTGTGATCAATCATCACACACAGACACTAAACTCCAAACTCTCATTTACTTGAGATATTATTCTCCAGAACCTCAATTTCTCTTTTAAATTCCAGCCTATGTTACACACAAGTTATTTGTT
Organism: Bramus lutescens; assembly: GCA_001685075.1. Taxonomy (NCBI): domain Eukaryota; kingdom Metazoa; phylum Chordata; class Mammalia; order Rodentia; family Cricetidae; genus Bramus; species Bramus lutescens. The sequence continues at coordinate 27,847 of LOEQ01011399.1, forward strand.
CAGCACTTACTCTAGAACATTTATCCCTGATGCACTAGGAAATAATGACAGAAGGAAGGGTACCCCATTATGTTTTTATTCTCACATAGAGCCAAGGACTAAGTCAATGGCATAGTTTGATAGATTCTGATACAAAAAGGTTTAGTCAAGTACATAGTTTGGAAATAAAAAATTAAGTCCACGTTTCCTGTGTAATAATGTAATGGATAATGGGAGGATTAAGAATCTATGCAAAGATAGCTATTGTGGAAATGGCCTGAGTAGTTAGTCAATAATAAAAAAAAATGCAACTTAGCATGTGACAAAGGACCTGATGCCTACATAGCACACAGACATTGGCTACTCTTCTATTCTGTTATTCCCTAGTCATTTCAGTCTGGCCAATTCATCTCCTTCCTAAGCCATGACTCTCTCAGCAGTAAGAAGGGAACAATGGATGCATGCACTATATAGTGCAGTGCACAGGATTACACACACTGACAGGGGTAAGAAGGGAACAATGGATACATTCACTATATAGTGCAGTACAGAGGATTACACACACTGACAGGGGTAAGAAGGGAACAATGGATGCATGCACAGCTAGTGCAGTGCACAGGATTACACACACTGACGTCTCTAAAGCATGCATCGAGGAGGGAAGTTGGCAAAGAGAGTAAACGTTGTAGGTTCTGCAGCAACTACTTATCTTTAAGCAGCTACAGGTAGTACAGAAAGAAACAGACATGGCTACAATCCTCTGATACTTCACTTCTGGATACTCAAGTTTGAATTTTACAAGTTTTTCTGTCACAAAACAACTCTTTTGTTCTTTTTTTTTGTATAATATACAAATGTGAAAGTGATTCTTGGCTTGAAAGTAGTGAGCCTGCCCTGTGTCAAATCCAGGACACAGTACCAGCATTGCCACTAATGATAAAGAAGAACAGCAGGGACTGTACTTGTAATACCGTGAAGAATAAGTCATTTCCTAAGATAAACGCTTTGTTACTTTGATTCCACAGTTTAAATTGCCATTAATGGAATTTGAGGGTGGAATTCTGTGAGGTCATAGAATATACCTTTCAGAGAGCTCATGGAGGGGGGGAGACTCTCGTACCACCATAGCCTCCATCTTCAGCCAGGCCAATCCTGACAGCAGCTTGAGAGGGCAGCTGTAGATGCACCCTCATGTCTAACATTTAAAAGGGATGTGTCCCAGAAGAGTCACAACAAAAATGAAAGATCAACAAGGATTTTAGTTTAAAAAGACCAATAACTTGAGCATTTCTGCTTCACTTTGTTATCTACAAATGGGTTTTTATTATCATATCTTTAAAGATATTTCTGTAATTCACCAATGAGATGAGAATGTTGGAAGTTTTTCAGGCCAGGAAAAAAAAAAGTTTTTTAATTTTCTAAAAGCATGGTATGGGTTTACCCCAGCTTCCAAATTTTGAAAGAGTGAACTGGACAATTCTCTATGGAGTGATAACTTGTTCAGCCTAGGCATGAGATGTGGGGGGGGGCATTGGTCCTACCTCAAGAAGATGATGAGACAGACTTAGTTGACTTTCCATGGGAGCCCTTAACCTCTCTGAGAAGGGAAGAGGAAGAGCTGGAGGAGAGGTGGGAGGGGGAACTGCAATTGGTATGTAATTAACTAATTAATTAATTTTAAAAAGAGTGAACTAGCAAATCAATGGATGGGAGGAAATCAACTTTTAAATTTCTCAGGTTGGATAAACACATTTTACATCTACAATTCAGAGTTAACAATTTTCATCCATAGCAAACCACACAAGTTCCCACACACATAAAAGGATGATTTCGGTTGACTTTTCAGGTCTCAGAATTCTCAAATTNAGAAAGAAACAGACATGGCTACAATCCTCTGATACTTCACTTCTGGATACTCAATTTTGAATTTTACAAGTTTTTCTGTCACAAAACAACTCTTTTGTTCTTTTTTTGTATAATATACAAATGTGAAAGTGATTCTTGGCTTGAAAGCCACACACGAACAGGTAGTGAGCCTGCCCTGTGTCAAATCCAGGACACAGTACCAGCATTGCCACTAATGATAAAGAAGAACAGCAGGGACTGTACTTGTAATACCGTGAAGAATAAGTCATTTCCTAAGATAAACGCTTTGTTACTTTGATTCCACAGTTTAAATTGCCATTAATGGAATTTGAGGGTGGAATTCTGTGAGGTCATAGAATATACCTTTCAGAGAGCTCATGGAGGGGGGGAGACTCTCGTACCACCATAGCCTCCATCTTCAGCCAGGCCAATCCTGACAGCAGCTTGAGAGGGCAGCTGTAGATGCACCCTCATGTCTAACATTTAAAAGGGATGTGTCCCAGAAGAGTCACAACAAAAATGAAAGATCAACAAGGATTTTAGTTTAAAAAGACCAATAACTTGAGCATTTCTGCTTCACTTTGTTATCTACAAATGGGTTTTTATTATCATATCTTTAAAGATATTTCTGTAATTCACCAATGAGATGAGAATGTTGGAAGTTTTTCAGGCCAGGAAAAAAAAAAGTTTTTTAATTTTCTAAAAGCATGGTATGGGTTTACCCCAGCTTCCAAATTTTGAAAGAGTGAACTGGACAATTCTCTATGGAGTGATAACTTGTTCAGCCTAGGCATGAGATGTGGGGGGGGGCATTGGTCCTACCTCAAGAAGATGATGAGACAGACTTAGTTGACTTTCCATGGGAGCCCTTAACCTCTCTGAGAAGGGAAGAGGAAGAGCTGGAGGAGAGGTGGGAGGGGGAACTGCAATTGGTATGTAATTAACTAATTAATTAATTTTAAAAAGAGTGAACTAGCAAATCAATGGATGGGAGGAAATCAACTTTTAAATTTCTCAGGTTGGATAAACACATTTTACATCTACAATTCAGAGTTAACAATTTTCATCCATAGCAAACCACACAAGTTCCCACACACATAAAAGGATGATTTCGGTTGACTTTTCAGGTCTCAGAATTCTCAAATT
>LOEQ01011400.1:0-30827 GCA_001685075.1 Bramus lutescens
ACTCACCCCTCCGATGGATCTTCTGGTACAGGATCAGGGCCCCTTGCTGGACAGAGGACCTCGCAGACAAAGGGTCTACCTTGCTACTGGCAGGCTATTGAAACAAAGAAACTCCAGCCTGGTTGCACTCACCACCTGGTCCCAGCGCCCAAACAAGCTGAGCTGGGGAATCTATGGCCCCGAAGAAGGGAAGGGAGGAGGTGCATGAATGCAAGCTGGGATGGGGTAGGAAGCTCGAACACTCTTCTTTGGGCCTCCAATACTGACCAAAGACCAGGAGAAGACACTGGCCTCGTGGACTGAAGAACTAGCAGATTCTTGTCCTTTCCATCCATTGTTGGCCATTGTTGTACTAAGTGGACCACAGCCTATTAAACTACTCTAGTAAATCCCCTATTAATATAGATTCATTCTGTCAGTTCCGTTTCCCTAGAAAATCCTAACACACACACACACACACACACACACACACACACAGAGCAAGCACATACGCATGCACACAGGCACACCACATGCATGCATGCACATGCGTGCACTTGTGCATGCACACACTAAGTCTTTTTTAAAAAGCAACAATTCTTTAGCTAGGTTTTTTAAATTAAAAGCATAAATCACTAGTCCTCATATACAAAATATGTTAAAAGTTAGGTGGGGTTGAAATACCAGAGAATTATAAAATGTATCTGAATCTTGCTTTACCCACAAGACTTCCATGAACTTTTAATTTAAACAGACTATGCCTGATGAGTTGGCGGTGCATGTCTGTAATTTAGCACTTGGGTGGTGGAGACAGAAGGATTAGGAGCTGTAGGGAGACCCTGTCTTCACACAGCAAATAAATTAAGAAATACAAAATAAAAAGGCCAAACGCTATCTGAAAATGAGATGAACGGCAACAGAATAAAACTAGGATTTCCCAATATTTTATTGAGGTAACATTTCCAAATTTATACACACATATATGCATATACATATACTTAAGAAAGCTAAACAATGTTCTAAGGCACTTGGAATTGTGCGCAGCGAAATATTCTATTATATTATACTACTAGATAGAGTATAATTTTCCACTTTAAATAACACAAACACCAATATGGAATACAAAAGATAATACATGGTCTTTCAGGTTACAATCGTGGGATACGTATGTTTCGGTGTGTATACTTGCAGCTGTCAGACCCACATACTATAATATAGTACGGATTAAGAACAACCAAAAGGAGAAACGGTTGTGTTTATTCAGGTACAGTTCCAGTTATTAACACCCACAGAAAGCGCACCTGTGCAAAGATTGGGTCACGCACGGGAGACTGACCCAGTTAGTCTCAAAGTGATCGCAGTTTACCGTCACGATCACTTTAACCAAAGCTCAAAATGACACAAGAGCACAGCCCGTCCATTATGGAAAAACCACTGTTTCTTAGGGGAGAAGGGAGAATTTCCAGCAGGTATTTCACGGGTCAATTTTGTGCAGGATGCTTTGACTACATCGGCACATGTCTAAGTCACAGAAGAAATACTAAGGGATTAGTCCCTATAGTGTACGTGATGAAAGTGCTTTGACCCTCAACTCCTGCTAATTCATTCCCAATGCTAGTTAGCACTGCAGTGGCGATTTCCCATGGCGGATGCTCTCTACACAATGTAATGATACAGTCAAAAATCAAATCAAGAGCATCCATAAAGGGAAAAGCTCTCCCTCCCCCCAGAGCTGGCAAGTGGCACAAATATTATTGGCATTTTAATAAACCTCAAAATTCACCTGAGGGTGGAGTGGCGTACTGCCTCATTTACTCCTTCAATTTATTCTCTTTTCAAAAAATACTGTTATTAAGAAAGATAAGAATTTTTAGGCACCAACTATAGGTTTACGCTATAACCACCTTCATTGACTCTGAGCTGCTCTGCTTCAAGACAAAGTGTCTTTAGATTTTAATATTAAAAAGGTTAGAGTGGGAGGAATTAATTCCATCCTTGCAGCTAGCTGCAATTCATCTAAATATTTTCCAAGACATATTGACTATTAAATTTCAGTGGCATAAAGATTATGCTTCCTTATGGTTAGCGCAGGTTGATAGCGCTGCACCCGGGGGAGAACTCGCTTCACTTTGCATAGCCTCGGCTCTGTGGCGTGAGCAACAGGAGTGCGATCTAGTTAACCCACATTTCTGCCACCATGTCCTATTTGCACCTCTTACTAGGGAAGCCGAACCATATGGGTATGTTTACAGGGGGGAATCCAAACTTCCATGTGAATTAACTGTGCTGTCTATAGGAAGAGAGGAGAATCAGTCTGCGGCGTTACCAGGTAGAAGCTAATTCTGAGTTCCAAAGGCCATCTGTTTTGTTCAGAGCCACTACTGTGTTCCTGTGGCCAGCAGTCTAGTTCTGAAGTGGAACTGTGAAGTGATGAACAAAAGTTTGCTTCACGGATTAACCCCCCTCCTCCCACCCCGAAGTATGTACAAACATCAGGTAAGATCACTCTGCCCACTGTAATGGACAAGGCTGCCTGGCAACCCTCTTTCCTAGAGAACAGAGTAATTTAAGCTGCATCTAAGCAGAAAGCTTGAAGTGGGTTAGAGACATGCAAGGCAGTGGAGATGACATTTGGGGACAGGCACTTTCCCCTATGTGTCCTTAGTAGACAGCGGTATTCAGGTGAGGGGGTGCACCCTTCTGTGCAGGTATATAGATACGGGGAAGGCTTTTTATTTATTTAATTAATTTATTTATATTTTTTTTTTGGTTTTCACAATGTCAGGGAATGATCCTGGTGTTGAGTCACTAGGAGCCTTGGATACCGAACATCTTGCAACATGTGGTACATTTCAGCACGACAAAGAATCGCCCAGATCCAAATGCCAGCAGCACTCCCACTGGGGACCATCTATCAACAGCTCTTTGTCCATGCGCAGCTGCTGCAGAGGAGCAACAAGCAAAATGGCATTTTCCTGCGTTAAAACCCAATACGGCTACATTTCTTTGCCAAAATCCTTACAATATGTAAAAATAAGATTTGTTCATTTGGGATGAAGCTGTCCACAAAAAAAAAATCAAACAAACAAAATAGAAAACAAAATATCATCATAGCAAAAAAAATAGTTGGTCTCTATTACAGTTGCCTTTTAGAAATGCTAATAGTGATTCAAGCTTTGAAACCGTGTTTAAGCTCAGCAATTAGAAAAGGTAAACAGAAAGCAAAAAGGAGCGCAGTTTGGGCTTTTCTGCCGTCCTCTCTGCCACCCTTTGGTCATTGCTTGCCTCTGTAGTGGAACCCAGAGTCCCTCTTTGGACCTTGGGTTTGAGTTGCCTACGCATGTACTTTCTCTCAGGAAGCTGTTCCCATGAATCTGACCATTGCTTATTTTGTTGTCCTCTCTGGCCCATACCTTCTAAAGGTTCATTCTGCTTTGTTAAAGGAAACATATCACCAGTAAGTAGACAGCAAATCCTAACAAAGAATTCATCATTTTAAGGGGTGAAGGGACAATCTGTATACTCTGCGGATGTGGGGGAAGGAGTGATGATATCCAACCACAGCTTCTTGTACTAGTAATGATAAGCGAATAAAGTGAGGATTTAGGAATGCATAAACAAATTCACTATACTGATAAAAATGACGTTGAGTTCCTGTATCTCCGATTAGCTTAAATCTGTCTCACCGACGCTAAAGAAAGTTTACTACTCTAAATTAGTCTGCTAGGACCACGCATAAATAACACAGGATGGACTGCCTGAGATGAAGAAAAAGAAAATATTGTACTGTTCAAATGCAGACATACTTCTACGTGGCAGATTGGCCTCTTTCTACTGTGCCTATGGCTTAGTCTTTGGCAGGCTTGTCTGTCGTGCGATGCTGTGGGGCCGATGTGCTATGCAGCATTTCTTTCTCTCCCAGGGACAAACTACTGTATTTTTTTGTTTGTTTTAAAACACCAACACATCAGTAAATTAATCATAGGATAAAAATCTAACAGAGGTTCTAAAGGCTCACAACTAGTTTTCAATATTTGGTGACTTTTGAAGAGCAATTAGAGTCTTCTATTTCCTTAAGTCTATTTTCAATTAAATTTCAGAATTTCCTCCTGACACCAGAGACAGATAAGTAAGTGACTGCCTTCATTTTGCAAATAAGAATGGGAAGAAGAAGCTAGAAAGGCAGCTTTTCTGGGTAAATCAGAGAACCCAGTCTGTTTGCTTTTCCCTTTTTAATTAATAGCTGTTCAAATACCCAGGATGATTCTCTGAATATTGCAGACTTTAGCTAAATGATTGAAGGAATAAACATAAAGGTAAACGACAGCTAACACGAAACCACAAGGCATTTCACATGTGTACGAAATCTCCAGCCAAGATGCCCCAAATTAATGCCGATTAAGGGACTGTTTTTTATAACCTTGGTTGGTAATGACTGTGAGGCTGCTGAATGAAGGGGACTTAGTGTTTTCTCATTACCTTAATACCAACAGGGTTTCTCTCCTCCGTTAAAAGCCAAGATAGAAATGGCCACTTTGTATTTTATATTTGGTCTAGTTCTTTCTTGCCTGGGACCTTCCATGAGATGGGCTAATTTTCTTTCTTCATTCTATCTCAGAAGTCAGGAAAACTCACTCCGTTTCTCCATCTCCAGGCTCTAGTGAAAAACTGGAACCATATTACAACTGTACCAAGAAATAACTCCGATTTCTGCACATATTTATTGTCTTAGAGAACAGTGGCGGGCTGGCTGGGCTGCAGAAATGCTGGCGGAGGGCAGAGGCATAATTGCAGGGAGAGAGAGACATGGCTGCTTTGCCTTCTGCAGGGATGCCTGGATGGGTTGCTAGCGAGGTTATGCAGCCTTTACATTTTTCTGTCTTTAAAAATTAACCATGAAAATAGAAATTTATTCCGAGCACTACAGCTTGGCTCATGATATTTTAATTCTTTCCATGGCTTTTAAAAAATTAATAGATTGTTGCAATGAACTAATAGGTCTTTCTAATTACGTAAATATTAGGCTACTGGTAGTTAATTTTTCAGCTTTTTAAACTTCTCTCTAACTTAAAAATTTTCTGTAAATGTATGAGTCAGTATGGAGGAAAGGTATATGTAGTTCATAAATGTGACAGATCATGTCAAGGAAACAGGCTTTCATCCGTGCAGTACTGGGGATTGAACTGGGGGCTTCAGCATGAGAGGCAGTTTGTGTTCTGTAGTGGGCGAATATCATTGTGGAAAGCTAAAACTGTAATTCGGACCACTATGGGAAAAATATTGTTCTTTTTAACAACCACACGGAAACTGTCTATGACACACACTTTGAATGACAAACTGGTGCACAAGTCTTGCATTTACAATGTACAGAGAACGTGTGATTAGGAGTTGTAAAATATTTGAAGTTTATACGCATAGAAAAAGGAACATTATCTGCCTTGGCATTTTTCTCATGACACTGTCATGATAATATCATAAAGGAGCACTACTTTGCAATTAATGAGAAAGAAGTTAATTTTTATGGTCGAATTGAGACACTATGAAGCAACCAATGGCTGGGAGTGCAGCTCAGGGCTCCTAGAGAGTGTGCAGCGCACTGCAAACAACCAAACGAACGAGCCCTCAGCCAAAGACAAATACCGGGGCACACACAGACACTATTTCAAAATTAAAGTCTGTCCTATGCCGTTAGTGGAATGAACTAGTGTAAATGGCAGCCTTGTTTTATTAATGCAAACAGCTAAGCGCAGTGCAGGGGACAATAACGCTGGTTACCTCACGGAATGATCCTCCCGGCTTCTTATAACAAGCCAACTGCAGCTAAGCACTTTTACTTTTAAATGAAATCATCAAATTTCCAGTGGTTCTTCCAAATACCACAGAGTGGTGGGGCCTACACTTATTCCGCTGATTAAATGCTGACTTTTCAGTAGAGATAGAAAATTACAGGCTTCCACATTCTGAAGCAGGAATGCTTCAGAACAGTTATCGTTTCAGATCAGAGGAAGACAGACGTGACGCAGATTCTGCCTTCTCTTTTGAAAAAAAAAAAAACCAAACCAATATTGCATGCTTTTAATCTAGGGGGCCCAAAACAATTGTTAAGGGACAATGAAATTTAGGGGAGTATTTACAAGTGAGCCCTTCTGGGGTTCTGTGCTGGCCTGATACCACAGAGAAGGGCAGTTTAAGGGAGGAAGCTTCTCAATGTAAACACGAATGATTACAGGCTCTCGGGCAACCGTCTTACACTGTATCTCACTGCTTCTCTGGCATGGGGAGTAAAGACTGTATGTATGGATGCGATCCACAGAATCAGCATAGAAGGTAAAGTTTCCTTTACAGAAACCAGCAATTTTCTGTGTTTTTTTTTTGAAAGCCTTAGGGTATTTTTTGCTAAATCCATGTGCTTGATTTTTTTTTAATAGCAGCAACCTAACTTTTTTATTTTTAATGCAGCATTCAAAACTACCTGGCATTTTATTATTATTTATTCCCCTTTAGAACTTAGAGCAAGGAACACACACTTGTATGTTGCTTAAGTTGCAACTCTGGACTGAGTTTTTAAAAAGGGTATCGTGATTGTCCATATAATCTTCTTTCGGTAATGAATGCTTTTCTGACTTGGGAGATAATTAAGACAGGGAACAATCAGGATATTTGTTTCTAAAGCTTGCAACAGTTTTTCAGAGTCACATTATATCTGACCTTATCTCTGTTACCCTTGTAGAGGGCTCATTGATTAGGAAAGCAGTCTAAGAAAATGTCATGTGGATCGCGGGCCACTGAAAGCATGCAACACAATGCGAGCAAGCATGCTTGGTAAGAGTTGGTAGAGGCTTCTTGCACTTAATGCACACACAGATTTGTTTCTGGCAACTGGGTTCACTGGCACAACATAAAAAATATGGTACTACACAGAACCAACTTATTGGTGAAACAAGAATGTATGTTCTGGAATCAAGTCTTTAAGGAATCCACATTGGGTGAGTAGGTTCCCAAATCCCTTAGAGTAAGTTCTTAGCTACCAAATGCCTACTTCAAAAATATACTTATCTTCGTTCTTTTCTTCATTAACATAATGAAACAGTTCTCCTTATTTTTAGCTCCCACCCTGCTGGGTGACCACCAGCAACTCCAATGTCTCTTGTTTGCGAACCCACACACCCTATACCATTTGGCTTTCTGGTAGTCGAACTGGCGATTGTCTTCTGCTTGTCTTCTTTGATTAAATTGTCTGAGGAAAAGCAGCTGGGAGAACCAGAGTGCCCCTTCCATCAGTGCACATCCCGGGCAGCAAGGCTTGCTGCGTCTGGCTCTCAGCTTGTTGGCCTCGTCTGGGCTGTCCAGGTGAGGAGCATTCTCAACTAAACCTGAGTCACAGGCCTCCCTCACCACAATGAAACGGAAACATCCATGTTCAAATCTCAGTGCAATTTCGGGGTCTCAGGAAGCAGGACTTCGGCCAGGGATGATCAGTTTATATTTTTGAGCCCACACTTCATTATGGACGATGAAACCTGGAGTAAGAAACAGAGACTGTGAGCCCCTGGCATAGAAGTGTATTCTGCATTTGGTGACACGCGTAAGGTGCAGTTCTGAATATCACCAACTCAGTTACCATTAAGTCGCTGCTCTAACAGAATACTATTACATGTATTATTCTGGAAAGTAGACATGATTCTTAGGGAAATGATCTTGGTTTTACTACTCAGGCTCATAGAATAAAGAAGACAAACCATCTCCAGGCTCAAGGTTCACATTCCAACCCACATTATGCAGAAGGAGACATATTTTACATGGATTTGGTTATACCTAGCCTATAGATATAAAACACAACCACAGTAATCACTATTTTATCATCTTAATGATAGGCATGGTGGCACACAGCTATAATCCCATTATCTGAGCAGGAGAGACAGGGGCATAGAGAGCTCTGTTTTCAGTCCCCACATACTAGAAGCCTCTGTGCTCCCTTTCAGGTCTGTTCAACTGCTGAGTCTGGGATGGAATCTTTTCCCCTCTCCCCAGCAGTGGGACCAGAGCTCTCTTCTGCCATTTAAATCACACCAAACTGTAGTAAGGAGGCTGCTAGTTAGTTCCTGGCCACTTAGCCCCAAAATAATCACACAGAAACTATATTATTTAAATCACTTCTTGGCCCAATAGCTCTACCTTCTTATTTACTAACTCTTACATCTTAATTTAACCCATCTCTATTAATCTGTGTATCGCCACATGGCTGTGGCTTACTGGATAAAGTTCTGTCCATCTGTCTCTGGCAGGGCTACATGGCTTCTCTATGACTCCGCCCTTCTTCTCCCAGCATTCAGTTTAGTTTTCCCCACCTAACTAAGTTCTGCCTTGCTATAGGTCCAAAGAAGTTTCTTTATTAACCAGTGGTATTCACAGCTTATAGAAGGGAATCCCACATCAACAAACGAGTGTCATTTCCTCAAGACCCCACACCCTTTCCTGGCTTCCCAGTCTGTGGTCCCTCCTCTCTCACTGCATCCTGTTACACTTTCTCTAAAGCATTTGTGATGACACCTATTCCTTTACTTGTTAATGATTTGTCTCCCTCATAAGATCATGACATCTGGGGACCAGGACCTGATCTGTGCCAAGTTCCCAGGGTCCAGAACCATCAAACTCATTCTATGTACTTAATCAGAACTTGCTGGAAGTATAAAGAGACATTTATGGAATGATTTGACAAATGTACAAACAATTTTATATAACTGAACTGATATGAAATGTCCTTCTGTATGCTGTGAATATCTTTTATCACCATTGGTTAATAAAGAAGCGGCTTTGGCCTATGTCAGGGCCGCATATTGTTAGATGGGAAATCCAAACAGATACAGGGAGAAAGAATGTAGAGTCATGGAGACACCAGCAGTCACCTGAGAAGCAAGATATGAGGTAATGAGCCACAGGCCTTGTGGTAAAATATAGAATAATAGAAATAGGTTAATTTAAGTTACAAGAGCTAGTTAAATTTAAGTGTGAGAAAATGGGTCAAACAGCTTATAATAACTGGTAAGTGGGAGAAAACCCTGCAGTTACACTAAATGGTTCCTTCTCAAGACACCCAAATTTAATTTTAAGTACATATACTACTATATACAATTAAGCTTATAGAAGCTTCCAGAATGCCATCTAAGAAGAGCCAATGACAATCTGCAGAAACATAGTTCTTATTTTATAGTGAAAAAATTTTAATTATATATGATTTTAAAATTTACATGTGTGTGTGTGTGTGTGTGTGTGTGTGTGTGTTTGAGACAGGGTTTCTCTGTGTAACAGCCCTGGCTTTCCTGGAACTTACTTTATAGGCCAGGCTGGCCTTGAACTCAGAGATCCACATTTCTGCCTCAGTGCTGGGATTAAAGGCGTGTGCCACCACTGCCCGGCTTATATTTTATTATTTATTTTCTTGTGTGTGTATAGGGAACACATTTATATGGAGGACAGAGAGCTACTAAGGAGTACGGACTTGCACTGTTCTACTGCAGGAACGGAGACACTGGGAAGCGAAGTCACTTGTCCAAGACAGAGAAGTGGTAAGTAGAGGCGTTGGCTCTAGAGTCTTTCATTTTCCCTGTATTATAGACCAAAACATGAAAGCTGAGCTTTCATTCAAAGGGGGTAGACGGTTCATGTTATCTTCTTGTGACTACCCATGCAGGACAGGAGGCATTTTAAAGAGAGGCACTCATGCTATCAGACCACTGAAACAATGAACCATAAAGAGCTAGAATTGTCCCAGGAATCCCACACTGGGTAAGGGCAAGGCTGAGTGAACCTGTGGATCCACTGGAGGAGAAACTTGCCTCCGGGAAGAGATTCCACACGCTTTTTCCTCTAACTTATCAGACCACCTTGGAGGACAGACCAGAGCCAAGACAATGATGGGTAGACTCAGACTTTGGCCAGTGTTGATCAGTTTTGACCAGGGGTAAGTCCTGACCTCCATCTCCAGCTGGATGTGAAGCGGTGTTCTCAAGCTTTGACCAGTGGTTAGAGCGGCTTTTCCAGCTGCTCCACCTCCCTCTGAGCAACACACTGTTCTGTGGCACTCAGGGATCAGAGCCCCGTCCGAGACTGTTCAGGGAACAAGACAAACACCTCATCCCTTCATGGCCCTCACACAGAAAACCATTGACCTCTCTCCCTCTCTGGTTCAGTTTCTTCTGGGCACTGCAGAGAAACTCATTTGTTAGCGACTGTTTAGCCTGGTCCCAATTTTGTGTGACTTTTGTGCACCAAATATCTCACCAAGTCCCTATTTTCAGTTACCTTTGGGTTCTGGATCCAAAGGACAAGTTTGGGTAAAAGATACACAGGACATCTTGTCTTCCCATCAGGATTTTTCTAAAGTCCAGCATTTTCTGGAGAGAACCCTGATTTTAATTTCTCCAAACCAGCGAGAAAACACTTAAGACGTTCTCCCTGTCTTATACAAAGCATCTGCCCAAGAATCTGGGTTGAAAGCGAATTCCATTGGGTTGACTGTGATATGATATTAGCTCCTCCAGCTGGCTCAGAAGAGTATACTGGCTAGCTATGGCTGCAGCCTCTCTTCAGAGACAAGACCAAGATCTGGTAAAACAGACACAAACCTGTATTTTTGTTTTTTCTATTTTTTTTCCTGAGCCAGGGTATCTCTGTATAACAATCCTAACTATCCTGGAGCTAGCTCTGTAGACCAGACTGGCCTTGAACTCTCAGAGATCTGCCTGCCTCTGCCTCCTAAGTACTGGGATTAAAGGCGTGTTCCGTCACTGCCTGGCACAAACTTGTATTTTGCTACAGTGTTCAATCAGTCAAAGATGTTTGCACCCTGCAAAATGAGGCTTCCTCTGTTCAAATTTGGCCATATAATTTAATGGTCAGAGGAACTGAAATGCAGTTTTCCCTAGGTGTGTTTAGCTTTATCTCAGAGAACTTCACTTATCCGATAGAATGACATTTTTGGCTTTAGGCTTCAAGTTGGTGAAGCAACAAACAGATTTCCTCTGCCTTATGGACACAAGCCTTTCAATCACTCTCTTTTAAAGCTGCGTCTGATTTTGAATTATGGACATTTTCTTCTTAAGAGCAATAAGCCAAACTGCCCTCTCACCCTTCTGTGGTGGGCTTTCCGCAGGGCGTGCTGCAGCCCCGAGGACAGTCCCTGCATCTGTGGTGGGCCCTCTGCAGGGAGTGCTGCAGCCCTGAGGAGGACAGTCCCTGCATCTGTGGTGGGCCCTCTGCAGGGAGTGCTACAGCCCCAAGTGGGCCCTCTGCAGGGCATGCTGCAGCCCCGAGGACAGTCCCTGCATCTGTGGTGGGCCCTCTGCAGGGCATGCTGCAGTCCCGAAGGACAGTCCCTGCATCTGTGGTGGGCCCTCTGCAGGGAGTGCTGCAGCCCCGAGGAGGACAGTCCCTGCATCTGTGGTGGGCCCTCTGCAGGGAGTGCTGCAACCCCTGCAATTTCACATTTTGAAAAGCCACACCCTATCTAGTGGCCGAAAGAGTGGGTTCCTATCTATGTAAATCCAATCACTACTCCAAAACACACAAAATGAAATCACTGCTTGAAAAAAAAATGTATGTCCATATGTAGTAATCTTACATGAAAAGTCTTTTAGAATTTGAGAGAATTCTTAAATTCTGCAGACTATTAAGAATACTGCATAATAAAATACTGCATAATAACTATTAAGAAGTTTTGCTCTCACTTCCAGTGTGGTTTTTTTTATGCATCTGAATTTTAAATACACACTGCACCACAGGCATTCAGGCAATATCCTGTGTGTCTGCTGGTTATGATACAAAAAAAAATCTCTTGAGATCTGCTTTGACTTTGAAAGCTTCAATTCAATGACACAATGAATGCATGATAATGCACCTTACTTAATAAGCAAACATTTTATAAATGAATAAAATTATTCACATGCGAAGATACTCTGCACTTTAAAATGTTATTTTGTGCTAAATTAAATTGACTTTGTAAAAAGTGGCATTCTCTCTTGATTACAAATCTAATATAAGTTAACACAATATAATCCTTAGAAAACAAATACTAGCCAGGCAATAGTGGTGCACGTTCTTAATCCCAGCACTTGGGAGATAGAGATGGGTGATCTCTGTGAATTTGAGCCCAGCCTGCTCTACAAAACAAGTTCCAGGACAGTCAGGGCTGTTACACAGAGAAATCCTGTTTTGAAAAACAAAATAAAAAATACTATCCAGGAAATTCCAGTTACCCAAGTCTTACTACTGTGATCCTTCATAATTTACTTTTAAGTAAAATATGGCTTTTTATATAATTTGCCATCATAATTTCGATGATTTTTTCTATTATAGAAATTCAATTTGTCTTGAAAGGGGAAGTGGATTCTGTTTGTCATAATGGTGTCTTTTGAGAATGTAATGACTACATAACCAACATACAGACCACTATTCAAGTACATTCAACTTTTTGGCTTTAAGCAATGGGCCGAGTAGGCAACAAAGGGAGAAAATACAGAGTGTAGCAAGAGAAGCGGTAAACATGCTAAGAATGCAGGTCACAATTGGTCCCTTATCAGGCCCCAGGATGAGTTCTTGTGGGAGCACTTGTCCCATCTTTGTTGGAAGACCCTAGCTTGTGCTTCAAATCCCAAAAAGGTTCTCTAGAAAACTCAGGGAGTAACCAGGAGGATCACAGGAGAGAACAGATCAACACAATTAATCAGCGCGTGCGCACACACACACACACACACACACACACACACACACCCCAGAAGATATTCTGTGATAGCAGTCAAAGAAGTGTCTTCCTGCTGTGCTAAAAGTATTCAATGATATAAATGCCAGCACATGAATCAAAATGAAGCGCCAGGCTGGAATCCTCATTTATTAAAAGAGGGTCTCAGGAATTAGATCCCTTCCGTGTTTCTCTTAAATATCTGTTGTTGACTTGGTAAAACATTCCCCAGTCTCAAAAATTCAAAAGGTTTGAAAGCCTCTGTGGTAAAAAGTCTCTCTCTTGTGTGTGCCCCAGGTATCATGATGGTTTCCTCCCCAGAGATAAGCAGTATCATCAGCCTTTTGGGAGTTTTTGCAAAGATCCTGAGGGAGATGGTTGGACCGCCGTGTGTGTGTGTGTGTGTGTGTGTGTGTATCTGTCTGTCTGTCTGTCTGTCTGTCTGTCTGTCTGTCTGTCTCCCATCCAAGTACTAACCAGGCCCGACCCTGCTTAGCTTCCGAGATCAGACTAGATCGGGTGCATTCAGGGTGGTATGGCTGTAGACATGTGTGTCTATCTCTGTGTGTGTGTGTGTGCGTGTGTGGTTGTGTGTGTCTTGCGTGTATGTGCGTGTGTTCGTGTGTGTCTTGTGTGTTTGTATGTCTGTGTGTGTGTCTGCGTGTGTCTTGTGTGTGTGTGTGTATCTGTGTCTCTGTGCGTGTTTGTGTCTGGATAACAGGTAGGGAACAGAGCAATCTTCAGCATGATCTACCTTGACTCTGTGCAGGTCTCAGAGGCTTAGCGTCTGAGAAGGCATGTGGAAGATAAAGCCTGACACTGGCTAGAACAAATAATTGCTGCCATGTGTCTAGGCTGCATTTAAAAAAGATGGGTAATGATTCAGTGTTTATGCCCTATGCGGGGGCTAATGCTGAGAATGCTGTGTTGTTTTACAGGAGCACTCTTCTAAGCGAAATGCATGGCCATATTTTCGCATTATTTTGACTAGAAACAGTAGTGTTTATTAGAACTTTTTCCTCTTAAAAGAAATACTGACACCAACATGAAAATCACAGCATGATTTTTATACCTCCAAAGCCAAAAATACTTCCGTGCTGGAATACAACTCTAATGATGTCATATAAATTAATGGAAAAATAGCAATAGACATTTGCTTTACTGTCAGCTCTTAAAGACTTCTTGAGCAAGGCATGTTTATTTTGGTGGTATAAATATTTAATTTTTCCTTATCTGAAATGATAGTTTAAAGAGTATTGATCAATACCTTAAAAAAAATCTTTTTAAGCACATCTCCTCAACATGAGCTGTTACCACCTCAAAACTTACCCAACCTTCATCTATTAGCATTTACTTAAACAATAAAAACATCATCAAATTATTTAATAAAACACAAGATTAGCCTGAATTTCTTCAGAGAAGTAAATAATTGATAGGCTTTTGGAGGTGAAAAAAAACTTATCAAATAGAAAAACACACTACAAGTCTTCAGTTCAAGAGTGTCACTAGCAAAGGCAGGGACAGCCAAAAATCCTTAGTGCATAATATGGAACCCAGACCTCTGGATGTGCCAGAAGCGAACTTCACATCTAGAGGGCAATAAATGGCACAGGGACAGCTGAGCACTGATTGACAAAAGCAAAGTTCATGTGTGATTTTGAATCATACACAGAAAGAAGTGCCCAATGGCTTAAAGTCTTAAGTGTTAAAACAGTTGAAAACAATGGTTTTATATTCTTGGCTCCCTCCCACACAGAAAAAACCCAACGAAATAAAAAAGTAATAACACAGAAAGATTTCAGCACGCAAACATTGCACAAAAGGTCGTGGAAAGAATGTAAAAGGCTGGCAGCAGGTTGGAAAAAAATCTGGACTAATATCTCAGACTTTACTAATCCGTATAAAAAAGGCAGGCAATCCAAAAGAAAATTTACGAAGGTTTGAATACAAACATTAAATAAACAAAAAAAGGGTCAATAAAGATCAGTGAAGCTGCCCAACCTTATGGAAATTTGTGCTCTCCTATTTATCCTGTAGAGCACAAACCTTGAGGTCACTAACCCACCAACTGTTGAAGACGGTGACTGAGCATGCAGCATTCTCTAACTGTGAGTCAGTAAACGAAGTACCCTTTTTAAATGAGAACAGAGAGGAGTCTTCTTAAAGCTACCAAACCCATGAATCCAGTCATCTAGGAAATCCAGTCAGTGGGGCAACCACAGAAATCATGGCATGTGCACACAGACATAACCGTGACGGCAGTGACTAAGTGTCGACTGTGAAAAGCTGAAGTGTCATGAACAACCAGCAGAACCTGCTCAGTAGTGCATAGCACATTATCTGTGGGACGCCACAGTCACGGAGATAGGTGAGCGTCGTACAGACCACAGGGAGGGACTGGCTTTCTAATTGCTGGATGTGGATAAGCAGTCTGTACACACAAGTATATTATATTTGGACATATTCATAAATGCACAGAAAAAGAAATGCCTAGAAGTACATCCCCCAACCCTTAGCTAGTTCTTCCCTTGAGAATAAAGATGAGGGTTGAAAATAAGTAGAGGATTCATTTTTATTGATAAACTTTTGCACTACTTAAATGCTTAATTAAAAGGCATCATTTCGTATACAAAAGACATAAAAAAGAAATGGCCCTGATATCTCCCTATGGCTAATTTTAGTGAATCTGCTTAGAGAACACAACAGTAAGAAGGCCTTCCAGCATAAATGCTTCCTGGAGAAATAGAACTACAAAATTTAATTAAATTTAACTAATGAAAACTACAAAATTAGAATTACAAAATACATTTTTTTTGCTTATTTTCTGCTGTAATTTATTCTCACCTCAGGCCATTGAATGGAGATGAAGCTATCAGATGTTATGACTTAGAGGAATGTTTTACAGAAGTAAAACCAATTTGAATGACCATGTGGGATGATGAATGCAGACACTATAGCTCAGAGGTCAAGCCTCAGCTACAACTGAGGCTGTCTCTAGATCACAGCATTGAGGCAATGCAATTAGGGCAGCACATGATTACTTGTGTTCTGAAAGACAGAGAACCTTGTCTTCTTCATGCATTCATTTCCTGGAATTTTCTATCACTTCAATTGTGTGTGTGTGTTTTTTTTGTGTGTGTGTATGTGTGTGTTGTTATATGAGTTTGTGTACATGTATGTGCAAACATATGCTGAGGTCAGAGGAGATGGGATTTCTCATTGAATCCTGAGCTCAAGTCTGTATCTCTCTGCCCTACAAGCTCCCTAATAGCCTGACAAGCAGCAATCCCCAAACATCCTCCTGTCCCTGCACCTACAACATTGCCATCACAGGCTTATGTGGCCATGCCAGGCTATTTGCACGGGTGCTGCAGATCCAAACTCAGACCCTCATGCTTATGTGGAAAGTCCCCTTTTTACCCATGGAGCTATCACCTCAGACACTCAATTTGGTTTCAAAAAATTTAATTTCTGAGCAAAATTTTAGGAATATGTTTGTTACACAAAGCAAAGCTAATAAATGTATGAGATTGTAACTAAACAGAATAGCTGTTACTTCTAGAAATTAGATAATGTGAATACTCAGATCCCTCCCCCCCCCACAGTTTCTGTCATTTGTCATTGAAAACCAAAGAGTAGTGGGGAGACAAACCACAGCATTATACTTGTTAAAATTTGGATCTTAGGTGCCCAAGTGCTAAAGTCCCAGTTCTCAACTTGGCTCTCCAGGGAATGCTGTAAACCTTAAGGGTGGGGCATTGCAGTGGCTGGGCTTGTCTGTGAGAGCAATGGGGCCCAAGTCTCTTCCTCTACCTTATTCTCATTCCTGGGCCACAGCAGGAAGGAGTGGTGTCCCCATGTGTTGCCACCATGATGTGTAGCCTTGTCATAGGCCCCAAAGCAGTAGAAAGAACTGAACACACCCTGGGATCTCTGGGCTTGGGAGTCAAAGGAAGGCTTCTTTCTTTACAGGCTCGTGATCCCAGAGATTGTTGGTGATTCCAGCAATGTCTGGGGAGCCAATCAAACGTGATCCCCATTATAAGATCTAGCCTTTGCAAAATTCAGTTTCTGCCCTGTCTTGTCCTGTGAGCAATACGTAACACATATGTTCCCACACTGCCTGCCACCAGTATCTCTCCAGAGTACAGAACTTCCTACATCAGTTTAAGAGGAGACTATGACAAGACTTGTTTTTTTGGCCCAAAAACAAAACTGAAAAGAGAACCATAGCGTAGCCCTTCATAATGATTCACACTTCACTAAAAGAAAAAATTAAGACCTCATTGTAGAATTTTTTTTTTCTCAGTGAGGTCAGTTTAGGTGCACTTAAAAGACACAACCGAGCCAGTCAGGAAAGTCTAGACATTGATAATCTGGTCCAGTCTTATTTTTAAATTTGCCACTAGGACTGTAGTTTATCAAAAAAAGCAAAGAAGGACAGAGGCAAGGGAAGTAGAAACCTTCAGTAGACGATTTTGTGACAGACCACATTTAAAAATTAAATTACTACACAGTATATCCGACTTGAAGTTTCATGTGTTGAGTATTCTCACCCTGCAAAACTTGATCTTGTCTACCCACCTTGTAAACTGTCGGCTCTCTTCATGAACTTCCATTTCTGTGCTCTTAAATTCATTTAGTTCTTTTCTTATTGCTGCCTAAACAGGAGAAAACGAAGTAGAATTTAAGTCACATATTTTCCCAACATATACAGCATCCACGAGACAGATAGTCTTCTATGATATAACATTTTGGGGAAAGAAGTACTAATTTATCCCAGATTAAGACTTAATAAATAAAATACATTATAGTCTGAGCACCCCAGACATAAAAACCAAAATTAGAAGATCTTCAAAACCTCAAATTTTCTGAGCATCGGAGTGTGAGCCACAAGTGGAAAATTCCATACCTGACCCCCTATGATGCTTGTAAAGTGGAAACATGGCGAAAATATGTAAAATGACCTGCAGGAGATGTGTGTGCAGTATGTATGAACACAAACGAACTCTTTTAAAGCAAGGTTGGAGACTGAACCCAGGCCTTATGCATGCTAGGCAAGCACTCTACCACTGAACTAGACTCCAGGCCTCATCAAAGTCCTCATCCTTCAGCTACCTCTTCTCATTATGTCCTTGCAAATATCCCAAATTCTAGAAATACTCATAACCCATAAACACCTTTGGTAACCAGCATTTCAGAGGAGGGACAGTCAGATGGAAGCCAAACTGAGGCTAGGGTGGCCTCCCTGACAGTGTCCTTGGTGGGGAGGGCGGCAGTAGGGTCTAGAATGTCCCTCCACCCTCTGCCAACCACGGCAAACCAAGGCATGAGGTTTTTCAGAGAATTCATATCCTGCTCCTAGGAGAGTTTTACAGTGGAGCCCACAGCAACACAGCTTTGACTCGCAGCCACAGGGATGTTAAGAAGGCCATTGCTATTTATTTTTTTCATGTTGAAAGTGTAGACAAATGACTGAAAATTCAGCCATTTAAAGCCAGTCAGAGAAACATCAAATAGGTGGCCTTGTTTAAGGAACACATAATCCATGCCATGTACAACAAAAATGCTTACGCATGCAGACTGGAAAGCTGAGACACCCCTGCAAATGCTAACTTTGGCTGTCTGTTAACAGACAATGGCAGAATTATGCATGAGTTTAGTTTCAATTTTTGACTTATTTTTATTTCCGACTTTTTTTCCTTTACAAGGGATATCTTACTCATATAAAAGGTACTAAAAAGATCTTTATAAGCTCTATGTATATTGCACTATTCAGCTCAAACACAGAAGATTATAAATGTCTTTTGCACAAAGAATGCTTTCCTTCGTATAAAAGGAAAAGTAGGAATAAAACACCGTTCTGACATCTGTGCTAAAGGGATTGGCTCCAGATAAACACAGAATGTCAAAATAAACCACAGGAAGTCCCTTCACAGAAAGATAGAAGAATCTACTTTGCGATTGAAAGTCAATGAACTTTGGAAAAAGGGAAAAGATAGTAGAAAACCCAGAGACCTCTCCATATCTCTTTCCCGTCATTAACCATTACTCTACAGTTCACAGACTTCCTTCCAAGTATATTTTAGTGCAATAATTAAGCCCTGTTGTCACAGACTGTCTCCTCTCCCTAGATATATTCTTCAGGTTTGGAAGTCTCTTTGGGGGAACCTGGACACTAAACAGCGGTCATGATTCTTATTACTAACTCTGGGAAGTGCCAAAGCAGACAGAGACCTGTTTGTGGGCCTGAGTCCCACGTGACACAGTTATGCAGCATGGGTCACAAGACACACAATGTGGACACTCAGTTTTGGCCATAGTAGTAACAATGGGCGCTAGAATCAGGAGATGGACAGTTGCTTGGATGAAGTTCTAGAGAAATGTTCCTCCTTGGAAACAAGTGTTTCCATGTGAATGGGGTCAGAGGATCCCACCTCTGTTTTCATTTAAACTTTCTTCTCTCCACAGAAGGTTTCATCAGAGCACTAGACTTTGGCTAGGCTCAGAAGACATGGTGCTGGTCTTGTCTACATTTCCCAGGGCAGTATTGATGCTCACGGAGGACCTTTCCCTCAAGCTGCAGCTTTCCTACTGCTGTGGTTTGGACGACGTTATCTGAAGTCCACGTGGTACAGCCCATTGTCCAGGGAGGTATTATTAGAGGTAGGGTGACCATTTAAGAGGTGGGGCCTTGTGGGGGACATGTCTCTAGGTCATTTGGGGCATGCCCCTGAAGAGATTATGGGACTATGGTCTATCTTCTCTTTCTTCTTTTGACTCATGATGTAAGTGACTTGATTCACCACGTACTCCCTGCTCCAACCATATGATACCTCCAAGCACCCATTACTTAGGCCTTATTTAGACATTACTTAGCCCTACATAATGAAGTAACCCTTACATCCAGAACTGTGAATCAAACTTTTATATTTGTAGGTTAGCTATTCTAGTTTTTTTTTAAACAGAAACAGAAAACTAGAGAATTTACTCACCTAGAAAATAGGAATAAAAATTCATGACACAATTAAGAATATTAGTTCAAAATGTATTTTTAAACATGTGCTGACCCTCGACTGAAAAATGGATAAGGAAAATGTGGTACATTTACCCAGCAGAAAAAAGACAATGACATCTTGAAATTTGCAGGCAAATGCACAGATCTAGAAAACATCATATTGAGTGAGGTAGCCCAGACCCAGAAAGACAAATATCGTACGTACTCACTCATAAGTGGCTTTTAAACATAAAGCAAAGAAAAACCAGCCTACAATTTACAATCCCAGAGAACATAGACAACAAAGAGGACCCTAAGACAGACAGACATACATGGATCTAATCTACAAGGGAAGTAGAATAAGACAAGATCTCCTGAGTAAATTGGGAGCATGGGGACCATGGGAGAGGATAGGAGGGAAGGGGGGAGAAGAGAAGAGAGTAGAGAAAAAAATATAGCTCAGTTAAAAACAATTAAAAAAGAGTTCTGATGACAGGTTCAGTTAAAAAAAGTGCTGAATATTGTAGTTACCAATAAAATATTGTGAAGTTTTTAAAAGGTATATTATTTGGACTGTGACTAACAATTCTTTCATTTTTATTATGGACAATTCACTAGAGTGCAAGAGGACCCTGCTTCAGGAGAGCTGAGCATAAATACGATGTAGGACTCACTAGTAACAGAGGGCTGGCTACCAGCTGAAAAGTCTGGCAAAATCCAGGAAAAACATTCAGAGAGAAACACTTGGGATATGGAGTTTATAAATCAGTACAACTACAAACTGTGCCCCCATTCCACCCAATATTTATATTAATAAAATTTATATCCCTCTAGTGCCCACATCCCCTCATGCATACTGTTTTCCCCAGAAAGCCAGTTAGAAGTGGGTACATCCCATTTTCTCCTCTGCGAGGCCATTTTGTCACTACGTTCCTAAGATGTGGCTGGCGTCTGCTTCTTTGGTTTTGACTCTGGGTATAAACCCTGTCATGATGCTGAATAAGGAAACAAGTAAAGTTGTCGCTCCATGACACCAGTCGAAGGTGAGTGTCTTCCTGGCTCTGTGACATTTGCTTCTTGGAAGTCAGCTGCCACATAAAACACATTTGACTGCCCCGAGCAATCTGTAGTATGAGAAGCCCCAAGACAAAGAAAGACTTCAGAGGACAAGATGCCATGTAGACAGAGGTCAAGGAGCAAGATGACATACACACATTCACAAAGAATCTACCTTGGAAGTGGGTTTTCAAGGCCTAGCATTTCACCAGCACCATGTGAGCCTGAAATAAATAAACCCCTGGATTGATGCGTTCCAGAATTCCTCCCCTACAAACGTGCAAGCGCTATAATCACTGATTTAAGCCAGTAGCTTTGGGCTGGTTTGTTACAAGGCAGTTGATAACCTAAACAGTATTCTAAGATGAAACAGAGGCCCAGAGGGGTCTTATTATCTCCTGGATATCAAAAGCACTTAAGTGATTATGATGGAGCCACTTATAAGCCTACAAGCCTTACTTACATCCAATAAAATGGGCTTTGGGGCCTCGCTAATCCAGATAACTGCTTCATTTCCATGAGTGTGCTGGCTTGCATTTAGAAGTGAAAAGTCAGTTGTACGTAACGATATGGTAATCAGCATAACCCTGCAGGGTGTACACATTTGCCTGATTATGGGGACAGTCTTCACTTTCAAAATCTACTCACTAAGGACCTACTTTGAGTCTAACAGTTACTGCCTTAGGTAAGAAGGAAGAGTTCTTAGGGGTTCGAAGGAGGAAAAAGGAGATGTTTTATATTGACCAGGTACAGGGTCAGTATAAATATAGCTTCTGTCGTCCCCCCCCCATTTTCAGATGAGACCAGATTTTAGGCCGAATACTTTCAATCTAAGTGTAACTGGGGCTGGTTTTGCTGAAAGATAAAAGAGATAGGCTGAGGCAGTGGGACTGGAGCCCGAGGTGCTGCATTGAACCACCTTAGGTAAACCTTCAGCTGAAATTGTTCTCAAAGAAAACAGAGGCAATAGCAACCCCAAATGCCAGGAGGATGCACTGAGACCGTATGTACAGTGGTGGCTGGTATCATGGGAATTAAACACAAGACACAAAAACGACGAAAACTAAGCTTAAGTCTGACTGGTGGTGAGTAGCCACGTACATTTCCCCATCTGAACAGCCTTGGGCAGTTCAGGGGCACCTCTTGGCAAGAAACACCAGGCAATTGGTTGAAAACATGGCTCTTGTGGCCATATCCAACATGACAGCATGGGTTGCAAGAGAAGAATTAGTTTCCAGTCAATATCTTTTGTTTATTTCTGTGCTAAAACGCTGGTATCAAAGGGGGGATTGCTGGCTGACTCATTAAGCTCCATGTCATGGGAAGGGAAGTGTGCACTCCATGAGTCAATGGATGACATTCTACAGGGAACTGGGATCACATTTTTCCCGAGGAGCTGGCTAGACAGCGCATTCCTGGAAAGGCTTTTCGTCTCCCTAGCCCTTGTACCTAGGCAGATTTGTGTACCATCAGAAAACAGCCCGTATTCTGATTCACTAGAAATCTTGTTTAAATTTTTTCTCAAAACATATATTTATGCCTCCTCTCAGGATATCTTTGAGCACCTTGCCAGAACCTCCCAGCAACGTGCAGTTCCCCCACCCAGCGCCATGCCCTCCCTAGCCCTTAGAGACAAGGCCCTTCATAGCTTACACAATGGCGCCCTTGTCAAACCAAACCTCTTCAGCAGCTCGGTAGAATTTTCTAAGCTGAAACTTTCATCAGTATTTTAAATTTCCATCCAGCTGTGGAATCATAGACTGAAATTACTTTCGGAGTCTAAATAATATTTGAATTTCATTTTCTTTAAAAAAGTAATACAAACTTTTAGTCATTTTGACTTTCGCTAGGTTTTTTAAGTGGAGTATAGAGATTAAAAATTAAAAAATGAAACCAATTTAAAGCTACATTTATTTGCTTTTGTGTATGCATGCATGCCTGTGTAGGGGGTTACACGTGCCACGGTATGGA
This sequence comes from Bramus lutescens, assembly GCA_001685075.1. Taxonomy (NCBI): domain Eukaryota; kingdom Metazoa; phylum Chordata; class Mammalia; order Rodentia; family Cricetidae; genus Bramus; species Bramus lutescens. Next base: position 22,740 of record LOEQ01011400.1, read on the forward strand.
TGAAGTTAGAGGAAAACCATTTCCCAGTACGTGTGTCCCAAAGACCACACTCAGGTTTTCAGGCTTGGGGACAAACATTTTACCTACTGAGCCATCTTGCTGGCCTCATAACCTAATTTTTAAAAAATCTCTTCTATTTTTACTTTGTTTTAATTTTTTGATCATTGGTGTTTTGTCTGCATTTATGTCCATGTAAGGGTGTCAGATCCTCTGGAACTAGAGTTAAAGACAGGTGTGAGCCACCATGTGGGTGCTGGGAATTGAACCCTGGTCCTCTTAAAGAACAGCCGATGCTCATAACTGCTGAGTTATCTTTCCTGCCCCCTCATAAGCTAATTCTTAACACAATAGTTAAATCACACTTAATGAATTTTATACTACTTAACTTAATGAGTCAAACACATTATTTAAAATCTGACTAATAGGTGTTATGAAACATTTTAAGGCAAAAGTAATAAAAATCAATAGGTTTTGCTATAATGCAGTTAGTATGCTATTTTCATCCTTAACTAAAATGTTTTTAGTATATGGGCCATATTTCCTTATACATATTTTGTGTGTGTTTCTATGTATACATACCCACCCACATATACTCATTGAACATTCATGGAAACCCAGTGTTGACATCAGGAGGTTTCCTCAATCACCCTCCACATATTTCTTAGAACAGTGTGTCTCAGTGAACCTGACACGGTTTCGGCTAGACTGTCTGCTTGGCATCCCAAGGAGCCAGCTACTTCTGCCCCTTGGTGCTGGGGTTATGGGTGTGTACCGCACACTCAGCTTTCTCACACGGGGTTCGAGGATCCAGGCTGTGGTTTTTAGGCTTGCTGGGCAGCACTCTACCTACGGAATCATCTACCTAGTCCTTGTATATCCACACTGTAACAATGGTGTGAGAGCACTTAATTTTTCTCAGTGTTATGGAGAAAACGGTACTTTCAGACATTTCTAAAAATGCCATGCATTGATCTAAATTCCAGTTAATGTCTCCTGTTGTGAGTCTAGATATTCAGCTATTTGACAACAAGCACACACCACTTGATGTGCAACATATACTACACAAAAACAGATGTATAAAACACACTACACGTAAAGAGCATGTTTAATATTTGCATTTTTCTATTTTCTAATTTTTAAAAGTATACTTTTTTTGGTCTAAAACAAATTATTACTTAAAGAAAACAGTTTTCTCCTGGGGAACACAGACACCATAAAAACCCAGCCCTATGAATGTCCTTTAGATCTTAACACGTCTCAGGATAAATGCGTGAGATTTCCTTGGGAGAAACGGGCCACCCCTGTAAGTCAGGAGGGACTCTGGCTCTGCCCTGGGGTTAGATGCCATGTTCAAGGGAGATGTGAGACTCCTATGTCCTTTGAGTACTCCAGAACAGAAACCAGGCTTGTAGAAGAAAACCTGAGCAGGCCCAACTCCCTTACTTTTAACAATCTGAAGACAAAAGCCTTTCTTTGTCTCAGTTCAAAATGTTCTTTAAAAAAAATCTCTGCCCATTGTAGCTGGAGATAGATGAGCTCTGCCTCCCACAAACAGGACAAAGGCAAGGAATGGCTCTTAGGGGATGAAGATTGAGTTTGCATATAAGGATGGTTAGTCACGTCAACTGTCACTCCTGCACAGTTGAGGATTTTACTGTTTATCTGGCCTGTATAAAGGTTGGCATTTGAATAATCAGGTGGCTGGCAATGGATGTGGCAAATCCTACTTTTCTAAGATGGCTACAATCCACCTTCAGTCTACGCAATATGACCTCACTACTCTCCTAACAAGAGGTAGAGCTATCTACCCCGTTCCCCTTGGTCTGAGCTGGCCTTATGATTTGCTGGATGGAGCCAACAGAATGAAGCAGATGTACATCTTAAGTGACTTCTGTAGTCAGACTTTCCTTTGGGCCACCAGGTCACAAATAATGACGCTGAGACTTCTTATTCATTATGAAATTAATTGCTCCTAACTAGCTCTTATAACTTAAATTAACCCATTTATTTTAATCTACGTTCTGCCATGTGGTATTACCTCTCTCCCATCCTGCACCTCCTGTTTTCTCTCCCTGCTGCTGGCGTCTCTCACGGGACTAGATTCCTCCTCCTCTCCCTTTCTCGACTCAGAAGTCACGCCTAAACCTCCTGCCTAGCAATTGGCCGTTCAGCTTTTCATTACACCAACCACAGCAAATACATCTTGAGACACTGCACAAATATCCTACAACAGTCTTCTAAGGATGATTAGAAAAAGCCAAGTAGCTTTGACTGGACTCTCTGGGGACAGAGCCGGCTGTGAGGGAAGCCAGCTCAGGGAAGAGATCTGTTGACTCACGCCAAAGAGACAATGTGTAAGTAGTTCTGTGGGCAGCCCAGCTGAGCTCTACCTCTGAGCCATAGAAACCAAAACACAAGACATGTTGGAGAATCCATCCTGGACCTCTCAGAGCAGCCTAGTCACCAAGTAGGTGACACTAAGGACCTTAGTCAACCGTGGAAAGCAGAATTGTTCTTGATGCTTGACTATATCCCAAGCTATGAAATCCACAAGATATAATGAAAGTCTCTGTTCTTCATCACTAAGCTTAGGGTAACTTACTGCATGGGGACCGTGGCTGCAGCAGTGTCATCTAGAAGTTGCTGAATGGGGAAGAGTCAGGAAAGCCCACAGCTGCAAGGAGAGTAACTGCAATAAATCTATTTCTTGCTATAGGATACGTTAGATGCCTTGATTAACCCTTCCACTGAAAAACAGTGTAGATGATAAACAAAGCATTAAAAACTATTTCAAATGTATGGAATGGCTGGTAAGAGAGTAGAAACTTCTGGGGAAGCAGACAAACAAAGCGAGGTAACCCAGAAAAGGAAAGTAAACAGTGAAAGTGTTTTGACTTGAGGACACTTGCATTAAATCTGGTGAATCTAAGCAGTCGTTTTCAAAAGCAGGAGGGACATGGAAGATGGGCGAGACCAAATGGAATATCCTAACACAAAGCTATGCTGCCTGAACCCCAGAAGACAACAAAGAGAACTTGGAGCTGGAATCAGTGTAGGGTGGGTGGGAACGTAGCCTGAGGAACTGAACCTGTAAGTCAACTGTCCACCTGGTTTGCAATCTGAATCCACAGTCATAAGATAGTCTGAAGTAATTCATTTCACTCACATAGTTCAAAGTAACATTAAATAAAAGAAGCGTTAGAGAAAAGAGTCATTTCTTAAGATAGAACTTTATAACAAAGTTTTTATAACAAAAATGTGGTTCGTTTTACACATGTAATGATGCAGCTCATACATGAGGGGAAGACTTTCAAAATATTTTTATTTACTGCATGTGTGAGTTCAGGGCCCTGAATGTCCAAATACACGTGGAAGGTGCTTCTCTCCTTTCACTGGAGGTCCTAGCGATGGAGCTCAGGTCAGGAGACTGTCAAGGCAAGTGCTTTACCTGCCGAGCCTTCCTTCTGGCCCAGGGAGAATTCAAAAGACAAAAATGAAATCATAACACAGAAGGAAAGAGTTTGACTAAACTCAGCTGTATTAAGGCGTTTCTCTTTCATCAACAAGTCCCATAAGCAGAGTTGGCATATCCCCAAATGGAAGCAGGCATGCGTTTATTTTCAACATATAGAAACCCGAATCTACGGAGAACCCCTATGAATCAGCAGGAATCTGACAAGCCAGGAGTAGATGAGCAAAAGCCCAGCAGTTCACAGACGTGGAATCTAAGTTCCTGTGCACATTTGACAGTGTGCTTGCACAGGGAGGTATCTGTCCTCAGACTCCTCCCTCAGGGCCGGCTCCCTGCCTGTATGCATCATCCCCGCTTCAAAGGCCTCCTCTTGCTTTCTACTGAATGTCAGCTTGTTGCTCTAACGATCGTGTTGCGTTCGAACTTTTCCTCATGTAGCCTTCACCTTTCCCCTCCTTTTTTGGCTCCTTCCTTCAAGTAAAAAACTGTTAAAATTTCCACCCCTGACCCCTTGGGCTAGAGAGATCAGCTGTTAAGAGCATGATCTGCTTTTCCAGAGGACCCGGGTTTAATTCCCAGCACCCACGTGGCAGCTTACAACTGTCTGTAACTCCAGTTCCAGGGTACAAAAACACCCTCATACATACAAGCAAACCAACAAATGACATAAATAATTAAAAAAATTCTTTCCCAAATTAAAAAGACAAACTCCCATTTTGATGCCCTTCTTTCCTTCCTAATTCACTCATTCTGGCTTATGATTAACTCATAGAACCTCCTCCCTTTACAGCTGAGACCCTGGTGACTGTGTTTATCCTTAGTGTCTTCCAGCAGTCAGTCCTCTGAAATGCTTCTCTCTCTGGGTACTAAACACTCATGGTCATCCCTCTAATGCTCTCCTCCTGGGCCAATGTGTCTTCTCTTTTCACATCTTTCAGTGGTTTCTTCCACACTATTCTTCTATCACTTTTTTTCTAAAATGTTCCTGGGATGCCTTTCTTAGCTGTGCCCTTCCACACTTCTTTTCAGCCCTGCTGGGACTTGAACTCAGGGCCTTATCCTTGCTAGTAGTTTCTTTATAAACATCTCCAATGTGTGCTTCGCACACAATATATGCTTGACAAAATGCATTATTTATTTAAGAATCGTCACTACACAGTATCATTAAATACTCAGTTACAGGTATGGTATGTATTTATTCAATGCCAGGTTTTGCTGAGAGTAAAAATGAACATTGTTAGGGATACTGGTAAACTGGTAATGTGAAAAACTTAAAAACAAACGGTTGATATTAATCTCGGGCTATGGAATCTTTCTTGGAAACAATTTAAGGGAGGATTATTTTAGCTCACAGTTTCAGAGATGTCGGCCCATCAGGGGATGGTGCAGTGGAGAAAAGAAGCTCCCAGTACAGCAGCCTGACAGCAGTGAAGTAGACAACGCCACCACCGGAAGTAACTCCCAATATTCCTGTCATATCCGTGCTGCCAACCAGGACCTACCTACTACACTTCACCAGTGCCCAGTAATACTATGCATCTGTTAAGGGATGAATTCGTTTTTAGACCAGAGACTTCTCAGTCTAGCTGCCTCTAGGCAATGCCTGACAAAACACATCTGCATGCATGCTTTATGATCTCCTAGGTATTTTGCAATCCAGTTGAGCTGACAACCGAGACTGTTATAACAATGAGGAAAGCCTCCTATCACAATGAGGAAACCCTCCACCACCACACTTGACCAAGGACATGTTACATAGCAATTTAAGACCAGCTTTCTCTGAGACCCAGTAGAAAGAACTGTATTGCTATTGCTTTACACGACAACTTGTATTCAAACTTCCAGAGGGAGAAAGGGCCTAGGATGGCTGAGCAGAGGCTGAGCACATAGGTTTTGGAAGCACAAAAGGTCACTGAGATACTTGCCTTGTCTGCAGGTGTCAACCTGGCCCAGGGCTTGTCGGCACGACGGTCGTAGTCCGGAGAATCCGTGACTTCTACATACTCATTAAACCGCAGGATCCTTCGGGCTTGTAGCTCTGCCACAGTAGGTCTTAGGCTGAGCTACAGGATGGTAGGAGGGAAAGGCAGAGCTCAGTTACACGTTTACAGCCTCTAGGTGGCAAGGTTTCTGGCTGGAACGCTTCAAAGTTAAGGTCACTTTCAGGTATTAAAAGAAAAGCAATGGCATCTTGGGAATTTGTAACGAGACCTAGAAAGCAAGCGTGCCCTCATTTCCAGACCAGAAAATCATCACTGCTAGCTAGGTCAGCCTTTGGCAGCCGTCTGGATTGTGTGGCTCCCTATAGCATGCCTGGCACTAAGATTAAGGCTTGCCTGTCATCTCTGTCATAGGAACACACAGTGATGAAAGGCCACCAGTAATACAGCTCGAGGACGGTTATGGCCGATGGACTAAGACAAAAGCTATGAAACTCCTAGAAAAATTGAAATGAGTCTCTGATCCAAGAGAGTCTGGCATATGTAGAAATGCAGTGTTCTCTGCAGAAATGGCTCAGAGAAGGGTGTAGCTACAGCATGGTCTTCCTGGAGAGACGGGCACAGGTCCCACGCTGGCCATCCACAGCCAGGACAGGTGACTGGCAGATGAAGAAGGCTTCATGGAGGACACTCCTTGCAATTTTCCTGACACATCTGTTCTTGGGGATTCCTTCTCAAGTCCTCTGTCCCATTCAAATTTATCGGTCTACTTAATCTGGCTAGCCCTGGGGTGTCCTTGCTTTACTCTCTTGATCCTTTCAGAAGCACCAAGACAGACTGGAATAATCCTACACTTGAAAGAAACCCAGACCTATCTCGGAATGCTTTGTTGTGAGCTCCACAGCCAGCCCTCAACAATGTGAGTCAGGCCACACACTCGGCTATGGGGTCACATTTTAGTCACCTTGCTCTCTTTGAGGTATGGAAGGTATATCTGAGAAACCACTACAAGGATTTATGGTGAAATATAAATTCTGATTGTCCTTAATATTTTCAAAGGCTATTATTTTTAGCACAGAAAAAAAAAGTCGTGGTCCTGGGATCAGGTTTGTATTCTTGTAAATAAGTAGAAACAATTGCCTGAGTTTCAGGGATAAGCCATTTGTCAATTGTGGCAACACTGTGGTCAAATTCACTCAATAAATTAGTCACCCAGGCCTGCTACAGAGTAGAGACAAATCATTAACAGCCACAAAATACTTATTTAGTATTTCCAAGATAAAATGGAGAGTGTGAGCATTTTTAAACCTAATTAAAGGCACACAAATATATTAAAATGGTAATGTTGGCTCTCTAAATGGAAGATTTGTGTATGACATCTTTTTTGTTCATTTTTATATTTAAACTTTTTTTACTTAAAATACCTATTTTCATAATCATTAACTACAATGTACAAGCTGTTAACTTTTCAAAATGAACAAAGCATGTAAATAGAAGATAATTGATTTGTGTGCATTGCTGATTTTAATGCCTGGCATCACATGGTGGCCTAGTAGAAGCACTCATTCCTAAACATCCCAGTCACATGTTAAGAGTGGGTTTGTAGCTAATGAAGATAAACTGTATCCCAGAACACGCATGCTCATTAGAAGTTAAAATGTCATCACCTTCCGGCTGAGCCTCCGCTTGAGTTCCATTTTTGCTTCTTGCTCCTCTTCTTCATTCTTTTCTGTTGATTAGGGGAGGCATATGTATAGTTACTAGAGATGATCGTACAATCAGAAAAGTCTACCAGGAACGACTACCCAGCTCTGGCATATGCTGATTATACAAGCCATCACGCTAGAAATCTATCAAAGGATTCTGCAGAAAGAGTGGTCATATGCATGGAATATCTATGCATACATGCAATGATATTGTTCTCCCATAGGCAACTAGTTGACTGTCTTCACTGATTTGAAACCTTGTTGCTTCCTGATTCTTTGTTCCATGCCCATACTATAGCTGACCACCTCATGGTCTTAGAAACATTATCTACCAGAATTCAGATTAAAAAATCTACTTCTGGATCTGATCGATCTTCATGTGAAAACTCCAAGGCACATTAAAAGAACAAATTAGAACCATCCCATGCACGTCTGAGCTGCTGACTTCCATTCAAACCCAACCAAAATATTTGATCTATCTTCCTGTGTTTCCATAGAAGCAAAATGTAAGCATTCCTTGGGCCTTGGCTTTCAAACCACCGTTCTGAACGGGGTCAAGTTGTACTGCGGGTAGAAATGATTTATTTTCTTGTGACTTTAACTTTCCAAAAGTCGTCTTTTTCTCTAGTGTTTCATCAAGTAGTCCAATTTCATGCAGTCCAACAGATGGGATTGAAAAAAAGAGTTCAGAATTTTTAAAGAAATAGGCAGCCTTCAGGGTTCATGGGATGGTATTTGGAAAGCTCCTGGGTGTTGTTTCCTGTCTCTCATCTGTATTAAGTAAGGCACTGATTTTACTTCTTAGCAAAATACGTACAATACTTACATTCTAAAGAGTCTAGTGAAGAAAGACTACTTTCAGAAAAATTCTCTTCTATGAAAGGTTTTGTTTCATTTTACTTTATTTTTGATTTTTTTTTTCGAGACAGGGTTTCTCTGTAGCTTTGGTGCCTGTCTTGGAACTAGCTCT
>LOEQ01011401.1:0-25575 GCA_001685075.1 Bramus lutescens
CAGGAAACCCTGACTGCTCTTAGGACTGGAGAGGGAGGGGGAGAGGGAGGGGGGTAGTGGGAGGGAAATGGGAGGAGGTGGTAATTTTAATAAATAAGTAAACAAAAAAGTATATTAATATGTGGCCTAGAGATCACTCTTGCAATATTTCAGTAAAGAAAGTGGTTACCATTTGTCCAAAGAGTGTGCCTGAGGTTGAAGAGCTTTGGATTAATTCCATTGACAGAGGAAATCTAAAAACAGCCTAATACAGACTCTGTCATTGGTTATTAATGTTAGGTCTAAAGAAGACTTTTAAAGAATAGAAGCAAACTGAGCCAGAAAAAAATTTACAGAGTGAGAAAAGGGCATCAGGGGGTAAAATAGAGAAGAAACTGAAAAAAGGGAGTGGTGACCTCAGGGCAAGATTTTACACAACTAAGTTTCTGATTTGTGAAAAAGAGTTAAGGAAAAATTTAGAGCAGGATATAGTGGTGGACACCTTTAATCCCCACACTTGGAATTCAGAGGTGGTAGATCTCTAAATTTGGGGCCAGCCTTGTTTACAGAGCAAGTTAAGACAACCAAGATCAGGTAGTGAAAGACAGAAAGCAGGTAAAGATGTAATTGAATGAGGGGGTCCATGTTATAACCACAGTAAACAGCATAACTTGGAAGCTTCAACCACATGGTCCTGGAGCTAAGGATAGATGAAGGGGCCTAAGGAATCTCCCTTCATGACTAAGGAAAGGCTGAGGCCAGAAATGCATCATTGGTGTCTCTTAATTGAGGCTTAGGGAGACCATTGTATGAAGCTGTGAAGTTGAAACTAGCATTGCCTTGGAGACCCCAAGATGTTGAATCATGGATACTTGCCTAAGAGAGCTGCTAACAGGGAATGGAACTAGCCCAAAAGAAAGAAATGTGCTGCAGTCAACAAAGTTGAATGAAGTTGAATATCGGAAGAGCATTTTGACATCAGAGATGAAGATGCAGAGTTTGGAGTTTTCTCAGTTAAATTTTGATTATGTTTTTCTCCAGTATTACCTTCCTATGATTCCTTCCCTGTGTTTGGAATAGTAATGTATACCCTGTGCCATTATATGTTGGAAGCATGTTATCTTTTTTTATTATTTTGATGTTTAAAGGGGGATTAGAGTTAAGAGACTGTCATGTGTCTTAGAAGGAACTTAGTACTTTGAAACAATTTTGAGACTTACAGATTATGGGACTTGTGAAGATTGGACTAAATGCATTTTGTCTTGTATTATTACAAGCTTATGGGGGACAGAAAATGGGATATGGTGGTTTGAAAAAAGTTCCCAAAGGAGTAGCAGTATTAGGAGGTGTGGCTGTATTGGAATTGGTGTGTGACTTTGTTGGAAGAAGTGCATTATTGTGAGTTCTTTTATGCTCAAGCTACTCTCAGTGCCACTGTTGCCTATAAGATGTAGAGCTCTCAACTGCTTCTTTACTACCATGTCTACCTGAAACTAAGTAGATTTTAGTATAATCCTCTGCAATATAATATATTTTATATTTTAATATAACCCTCTAACTGATACACTTTCCTTTCTGTTTGTCCAAAATAAACAGACTTTACACAAGTAATAAATAATATAAAGAAATATTAACATGTGAATTTATAAATAAATAAGCTAATACATAATAAATGAAAAATAAATCCAGAAGAGAATGATTGGGAATAGATGCTTAATGTCAAACATAGGTCTCTACACACAAATGCATACATGTGCACATATTATACCACATATATGCTCCAAACACATGCATAAAATTTCACAAAATATGCTAGACACACCATTTTAAAGTCTGATTTTCCACTTCACAGTGTAACCTTAACATTTACCCATCATGATGAATATGTTCCACAGTTTTTTCAGTGAACACATATCATATAGCTCAGCTGCCCTTCATTTCTCTGTAAATTATTTGTAAGAATATTTCTCATTGTACTCTAGCAAAAAATGGGTAAAGCAATTTTAAAGTTTTTAATAATATCGAAAGCAAAACAAAGCATTGTTGGACATTGTTGTCATGTTTATATACCACTTGTTCTTCTCTTCCTGAACATGTGGGTAGACTGCAGTAGAGTAACAGATATGACTAGTTTCCTGAGGGAATGCAGGGGTTAAGAATCTGAACCATACAACAGCAACACAAACAAGGCAAAGTTTCAGAAAAGTTTCATCCATGTCTTGTTTCTTCAGATCATTTGCCATTTGTTAAGAAGAATTAAGAAAAATCCCTCACCTTTCATTTATTTATGTAATCCAGTTCGATTGCTCTTATTTAAAGAGTGATAGTTGGAATAGTGAGTTGGGTTTTAACAGAATTAATGAAGCAGAAATGAAGGGAAAGCAAATCCACCATACACTGAGGCAAGGAGTAGTTTCTTCCTTGAAATATTAGACAAAAACAAAACAAAACAAAACAAACAAAAAAAGAAAGATGCTCTAATTGGAGTCAAGAGCATAGCAGCTCTTGGGATAATACTGTTGGGATAATACACAATTATCAAAAGCATTCCAGGTTGTAAACAGTTAGTTTTGCCTTACAGTTCTGCAGCACAGTCTATCATTGAGGAAAATTAGGGAAGTAACACAAACAAGAAAGGAACCTGGAGCCAGGAACTAATGCAAAGTTTATGGAGGAGTGTTCAGAGTATAAGGTCTTCTTGTTCACAAATAATCACTAGAGAAACCAGAAATGTTAAGTATATTAACAGAAATGTTAAGCTTGTGTCTTCCAACAGAAAGAATGTGTATACCAGAAGGCTGGGAGTAGATGTTCTTAATAGCCTAGTAAGCTGTGTTATTATAATAACATGTCCATTGCACACCATGTGGAGGGAGAGAGACAACACCTATTGGATCATGAAATTGCAAAGTCTTCAATAAATCAACACACAAGCAGGGTCATTGATCAAACATGAGTGTGGCACAAGGACTCAGGGGCCTTGCTTCTCCTGGCAGACCTGAGCTTGGTTGAAGTGGGATCTGTAAACATTAAAAACACAAACATTTGTGCCAAGACCTGTCTGTCTCTGTCTCCCAAGTGCTGGGGTTAAAGGTATGTGCCTGGCCTCTAAGACTAAATAGTGTGCCTAACTCAGAAGTCTGATCTTCAGGCAACCTTTATTTTTTTAGATCACAAACAAAACATCCCCACATTTTCTATTTTTGTCTAAAATAAAAATGAAGGCCATAACTAATATAAGAAAAACTATATACAATAAGTATAATAATTATATGCAAATATGTAAGGCAATAATTACATTAACAATGGGTAGTCTATTATTGTTTGATAAATTCAAAGAAAATACTCCATTATCTTTTTATCTTGGTGAATCCAAAGTGCTGTACCTAACTCACTTTCTATCTTTTTCTATCAATTTTGCGTTGCCATATTTCTATATCCTCCCTTTTTTTTACAATGAGATCCCTGAGTCTAATCTTCTTCATTAAGTTTTTTCTTGATCAATACTAATAACAACTTGCACTCAATTTCCTTTAAATTATAATATATATGCATGTCCTTTCTTTAGGGAGTATGGGCATGGTTCTCTATACTGCTTCCTGCTGACTGGGGATATTGGTAATCTTTGAGGGACTTTGACAAAATTCAAGATTATGGTCAAGTCTTGACTAGAGAATTCTGTGAGCCTGAATCATCTCATCCAGAAGACTTGAAGCTGTTCTGGATGTAGAACTCAGAGGAAACTGCAACAGAGGTGCTCTGAAACATTGGATCGTCTGAGCCATCTGCTCCTTTCAAAGATTTTCAGGGGGGGCCTTTTGATCAAATCAATTTTTCCTAGCATAGAATGAATCCAGAGTCTCATTTCCTGTGAAAATAAAGGCATAACCTCTTCTCCAAAGTAACATAACATTTTATTTTAATTCTGAGATAAAGACATTTTCAAAATATATAGGTTAGATTAATCCAGCAATATTTATAATCAAATATCTCTTAGCAGCTCTTGTTCCTTCCTGAGCACTAAAATAATTCAAAGACAACACAATAACATATAGTATGAAAACTCTTTGTGTATATTCCATCTTTATAAGTCATTTTTCTATTATCTTACTCTTTTTTCAAGCTTATTTTATTATTTTAAAACTGTATATTTCTTTTTAATGACTGCTATGCAATCTCTTTACTCTAAGTCTATATATGTTTTTAAACACACTGTCAAGCATTTATAATTTCTTAAAAATATCTGAATCTGTTTTTACTACATATCTCTGTCTTTTTCTGACCACATGAGTCTTTAAACTGCTAAGAGTCATGGCTCCACCTCTGCCATCATGACTGGCTCTGCCCTGCCTGATTTTCTAAGAGCCCAGAATCATGTCAGAGTCAATGGTGAGAGCCATGTTGACCTTCCCAACTCTAGGGAGTTTCTGTGTCCATGCTTCCATTGAGCAGCATGCCAACCGTTGCTCATAAACCCCATTCAATTGTTTGGTAGCATGATCTCTTAAAAGAACCATGTGGTTTTTGCTGCTAGCACTGAGTCAGAAAGCCATCTCTTAAAGGATCCATGCCTCTGTTTGCTGTCAACAAACAAAACCTATTCAAAAAAAAAGTTACCAAGAAGCCAAGTGTAGGTAGAAGTTTCTTTCCTGGTGCCTGGTCCCATGGGTGTTCATTTCCAAAGAAACACAGAGAAACTTATATTAATTATCAACTGTTTGGCCTATTAGCTCAGGATTATTATTAACTAACTTTTACAACTAAAATTAACCCATAATTCTATTCTTGTGCCCACCTCACAAGACTCTAAAACAAGACCACCACAGAACTGATGTCTGATGCAAGCACACGGGGGTTCACTGAGTGCAAATTCGAGTTTGGACCTTCATCTAGCACTTTGATACAGTGGGTGGAGGAGAGTGGCCCTGAGCCTCTAGGGCTGAGGGTTTTTAAAGGCAAGACTTCAAGCAGGGTGGTACAGGCCTTGGTGTGACAGGAATGGATACGAATTGGGTAAGGATACATGACCTTTGAATTTATTGGCTGAATCTACAAGAATATCTAAAATAACAGCAGATACCCACAAGGACATCTTAAGCAAGCAGTTGCTGTTTACCAAGATTAGTCATTGGCTGGCCACCCAGATGGTGTCATTTTGACTGGGGAAGCAACAGTTTATAGTTTTTCTGAGAAATTTTATGTTGCACTTTGCTGAATCAGGGTCAGTCTTGGGTCAAAGACAGTTTAACATAGAGTTTGTCCTGCTCCTTCAGTTCATGTTTAGTTCTGTGGCTTGGTACCTTTTCACAGTGAGGCATCTAAATATCATCTAAATGAGGTTTGGATGAACATCATAACTCATTCAAAGGCAAACCGCTTTCTAGACTGCTTGTTAATTAGAACAACTTGGGTGCTCCTAAAGCACAGTGGTGGAAGAGGCAGAAAATAGTCATTCTCATGCCAAAGGGATAAATAAATAACAAGAGTAAAATAATCTATACCAAACAAACTAAAATGCCAACATTAAATCTTGAGGCTTATAATTAAATTCCTTTCACTCCATGTACAGTCCTCTGGACACACTAGATTTGCAGTTCAGTCTCCAAGCTTCAGGCAACTTCAGTGGGTAGTCTTGCCAGGAAAACATGCATGTGTTGAATTCATGCGACAGTGTCTCTTCCAGGATGTCAGTGCTTATGCACTACAATTCTGAGATTTCTGCATGGTCCCAATTCCTTAGTTTCATTAGTTTTATTCTAGAAGTGTCTCTTTGGATACTTTGTGCTTAGAATTTTTCAAAGGCATCCTTTAACACCCAGATAAAAACATCAAAATACTGAAACATGCCCATAGAAACAGAACAATGTGAACACTGTCACACTGTCTATGCTCTCAGAAGTGTGACCTGAACTGCACCTTGGCCCACTACAGTTTTGGCTGAAGTAGCCAAGTAGTATTGTGCTGAGTGAATGAGCCAAGTCCTGATGTAGCATTGGCAACAAAATCCAGAATGTTATGGGAACCTGGCCCACAAAACCCTGGCATGTGAGACTTGTGATGGAAGCAGAGATTCCACAGATCTCCAATTTGCCACTGGCATTAGTCTGTCACCACCTTGATACCTGATATGTTCCTTCCTTTTGTTCATACTAATCTTGTCAAATCATTCTTGTCTATATCTTTGGTACTTTGTCAACTGGCTTAGTATTGTTAATGCTTTGTTGCTAAATGATCATATTGTCTCTGTGTCTCCTAAATATTAATGTTTATATCCATAGGGTTATGCATTCTCAAACTTCATCTAAGAAGCTTTTTTTGCATAGAGTAGTGATTAAAGCAGAGACCCATAACCATTCAGAGTGCTGATAAGAAATGACTGTGAATGCTCAGTAATATATGGAATATCTAGATCACTTATCCACAGGCTGTAATCCAAGACTGCTCTTATATTTGCTGGCCACCCAAATTCAAATAATCACACAGAAACTATATTAATTACAACACTGCTTGGCCAATGGCTCAGGCATATTCGTAACTATCTTAAATATTTAATTAACCCATTTCTATTAATGAGAATATTGCCACAAGACTGTGGCTTATCTGTAAGTTTCCAGCATCTGTCTCATCTGAAAGCTACATTGCATCTCTCTGACTCCACCTCTTCTCTCTCTATCTCTTTTCCAGCTTGGTTATATTCTACTCTGCCATAGGTCAAAGCAACTTCTATATTAATCAATCATAATAAAACATATACAAAGCATACAGAGGGAAATCCCATATCACCTCCCCTTTTCTATCTAAATAAAAAGGAAGGTTTTAATGTTCCCATAGTAAAATTACATAGAACAGAACAGGTATCAAGCAAAAATTTACACTTACAATATTTAATCTCTTTGTATATGGAAAGTTTCACATCTAATTTATATTTTATCAGAACTAAGAGAAACTATAATTATAAATATATGACTTAAGCTCCATCAAAGACCTCAGAAGAATACAGTACAATACCTAAGTAAACAGAAAGTTTATTGTAAGTAACTTCCAAAACTCTAAAATTGACAGAGACATCTTGCTGCCTGGGCGGTCACCAAAGTTCTTCTGTAACATTGGGGCATCCAATCTTTAGCCTACCATCCTAGACCATCTGGCATACATTTTAGTGAAGCACGAAATTTGAAGATCTGATTTGCCTTGTATTGAAAAAGTTCATCAGTTGCTTTCTTTTGTGTCCTGCAGAATGCCTGACAGACTTTCATGAAACAGGAACCCCAAATGACTTTCTCACCTTCTTTAGGCAAGCTCAGCCATCATTTTTCTGTGGGTTCTGCATGTTCAGTTTATACAGCATACCATCAAGCATTCCAGGCAAGAGCAGTTTCTTGCCCAAATGGCTAACCTTGTCACATTGACGGCAAATTTCATAAAGAGTTTCTTCAATGCCTATGAACCTCTTAAAGTACATTGGTTCTGCCAGAAGCAGACATTGCTCATTGTCATAAAAAGTATAAGTTCTTAAAACCTTTTAAATGACATATTCCTTAGGTTTTGAAAGTTTTGAAGAAAACCTATCCATCTGAAATATATCTCTGTACACCTAGAAAACCTAACATGACTACAATTTGACTACTGTAAATGACTATCTATTATTAAACATAATAAATACCTTAAACAAAAGTAGAAATACATATATAACAAAATTGACATTAATTTTGTATCAATAATCCAAAATCCATACCAATGCAAAGTATTCATCTCTATATCATATCATACCTCCCCTTTAAAAAATGATTGACTGTGATTATTAATGATTTATACCCAACCCCCTTAAATGAAAACAAACATTTATAAACAATCATTTGGGGAATTTAGGCATGGTTTTCTCTAAATTTCTTCCTGCTATTTGTTGGGCAGCGTATATTTAGGATTCACAGAGACCTTTCAAGGGCTCTTGTTCCATCAAACCATATTATTATCCTGGAAGGGGATGGGGAAGGTTCAATTCTTCCCAAGTTAAGCTAATGGAACTTGATGGCTGTTGGAGAAGAAATAGTAGTTTTTCTTTGAGGGAAATGACCATTTATAGATTTCCCATATCACCACTTGTTTATGTGCATATGGGCAAAAATTACTCTTTTGAGTAGATTACATATAGTAAAGGCATAAATTGGGAGAGGTATGTGATGTGGAGCATAAAGGAGTTAGAGGGAAGGAGTTATTGTTATTTATAATCAAGATAAATGTGTATATACATATATTTGTCAATATATGTAAAATTCTCAAATAATAAAAAATTAATTAACTAACAAGTTAATTTTAAAAAGAAGATAACAAAGTTAGATCAATCAAGGAAACCACAATTCTTAAAATACATGAATGGAACACAGAGGATCTTTAGCAGATCGTGAAAAAAAAAAAAGCCTGTCCATTGTGGTCAAAGATGGTAAAGAATTCCTTACTAAGGACACAGAAAATATTTTCAATAAAATCATAGATGAAAATTCCCCAAATCTAGACAAGTTGATATAACTATATTCTTTACTGAATTCTTTAATTCTATATGTTTTAGTTTAGCTGTTCTACTGAGAACACAAAATCGACAAGACCCCCCCAAAAAAGCACTAAAACACTAATGAATAAAAAAGAAAACAATGAAAGCTATAAGAGAAAAGGGCCAAGTCACATACAAATACAATCCCATCAAATAGCAGCTGTGCTTTTCAATAGACACTCTAGAATACAGAAGAGTTTAAGAGAATATTTTTCAAGTTCTAAAATATGACAGCTGCCAACTAGTGTACTATATCCACTGAAATTAATCATCATAATTTAATGGAGAACTAATTTTAATTCCATGTTAAAAATAGAGTAAAAGACATTATGGCCATTGAGCTGTCTTCCAAAAGATGCTGGAAAGAATAAAAGATATTGAAAATAATATAAACACATTTTAGGAACTACAGCAAATATATAAGGATGTTAAAACAGTTGTTTGGCAAAGAAAATCTACAAAATATCGAATACTGCAAAATAATTCCAGGAAAGTCCCCAAGTCCAAGGCTACATGGGTAACACAAACTGGGCCCATTTGGGAAAGAGAAAAAAGAAGAAAGAAAATCTCAAAGTTGAATGTTAAAGAATGGGGAAGTGGGCAGGATAGTTAAGGGTGGAGTGGAGTTGAGAGAAAGGATAAAAATGTTCAAAACATACTGTATGAAACTTTCAAATAATTAATTTAAAATGTTTAACATAACAACAATAAAATATACTTTTAAATAGTAACTGAAAATTGTTGGTATGAATGGCTCAATAAAAAGATAAAAAACTTACATTGTGGATCAGGAAATAAGGTCGTTTTCTCTTGTCGTTGCCTACAAGAAACACACCTCAAAATCCATGAAGATGCTGCCTTATAAAGAAAGAGGGAATAAAGAAGGTCATTTTATACTGATTAAGGGAATAATCTGACAAAAGATCACTAAGCATATATACGCAGAACAGAACTGTTCTAAAGTTTATAAAATAAATTCTACAAGTTATGAAGCCATAAATAAATCCCAACACAAGACTAGTAGGTGACAAGTATCCAACTCTCACCAATAGACAAGTAATTGAGTCAAAAAAATAAGCAGAGAAACCCTGAAGATAAATAGTACCATAGAGCAAATGGAGTTAACAGACTTCTAAAGAACATTTTACTCAAACACTACAGACATGAGACTCACTCTAAAATATATCACACACTAGGAATGAAGGAAAATTTCAATAAATTCAAAAAAATTAAAATAATTCTCTGTATTCTACATGACTACAGCAGAATAATATTTGAAACCATCTGTAAGAGAACCTTAAGAAAATACACTGACTTGTGGAATTTAAGCTGAACACATTGAAGAAATTCAGAAGGATTTATAATTGAATGAACATAAAGCATAACATATCAAACCTGTAATAGAAAAAAATCACATTATAGGAAAGTTTATAGTTCTACATGCCTCCATTATGAAATCAGAACTATATCAAATAAATAATGTAAGCCTTAAGACACTAGAATTACACGAACAAATATTAGAAATATTTATATTTCTAATTTTTAATATTTATAATGAAATATAGTTTTTGTTAAAATGTAATCAATGTAGAATTCTACTAGACCTTAAAAGAAGAACTAAAGCCAAGGGCACTTACATTATTCTGTAAAACAGAAAAGAAAGGAGTACGTCTCAACTTTTTCTACAAAGTCAACATTACAACAATAACAAAATCACATGAAGAAGAAACAATGAAGCAGTAGATTAATTTCCCTCATCAACATAGATATAAACATTCTCAATATTGAAGAACATACCAAAGACATCAGAAAAATTCAGAATATACAACAAATGGTGCTGAGAAAACCAGACAACTACATGCATATTGATGAAACTATCCTTGTCTGTAGCATTACACACACACACAAATAATAATTAGCAACAAATGGATCATAGACCTCAAAGTAAAACCTGAACCTCTGAAAATAGTAGAAAAAATGGTGGAGTTAGGTGGGTGGGAACGTGAAACTAGCATAGGTAAAGTTCACCAGCAAGACTCTCGCTGCTCATGAAATATGTTCAACAATTGAAAATGGGTATCATGGAATTAAAAGTCTTCATACAGCAGAGAAAACTGAAAATTGAAGAGAAAGCCACTTATAAAATGTGAGAACAATCTGCACCCTATCTTCCATGTAAACTTACTGCTAAGCACACATTTAAGTCGGAAGTCTTTCTGAACCTCATGGTATTTGCAGGAGGACATAGAGTAGATTTAGATACCCAGAGAAAGTCAAAAGATGAAGGGAAGTAGGGACAGTTACAGACAGGGAATGGTGTGACAGCAGAGGTAAACTCAGTCATTGGTATTTCTCATTCCTCGACTTTACGTTGAATTACAGTTTTACTGATTTTAAGTTTTATTCCTTTTCTCTTTGTAAGTTGACTATATTCTTACACTTCTAAATGTAACAGAAAGCCAACTAGCACAGAATCCCAAATTTCTAGGCCTACACTGTTGTTTGCTGGGTATGGTATTTGGGGAACCATTAAATAAATAGAAAAGATCTTAAAAGGTCAAAATTTCCACTAGGAGTGCAATTTATTGAGAGAGTGGTGAGAAGCCAGGTACAAAAGGAGCTATTGTCAAAGGACACTGAAAAGGGGCCAGCATCATTCCTCAGCTACCTTTGTTCCTTCCAATGGAGATAAGAACACACTGGGGTGATGCCTGACAATTAGCAGCACACTAGGCAGTCTGTAGCATATCCAACATTTACAAGCTTGCTTGCCTGTTTTCCAACCTCATCCTACAAGATGATCATAAAGGATAAGAAAGAGGAATGCCCTCATTAAAGCAATTGGTGTCAACCTTGAACCTTTCTGGTCTAGCTTGCTTGCAAGGGCCCTGGCCACTGTCAACTCTGGGCGCCTCATCTGCAATGTAGGAAATGGTGTATCTATTCAACCAGTGGGAAATCCTGCCTCCTTCACCATTGCTGAGTCTGATGATGGCATGGGTTTTCAGCTTTTTTACCATCCCTCTTTTGTTAACATGTTAAATAAAATGTTAAACATGTTTTTTAGGGTGGGGGTAGATTTAGGGAAGAAAAATAAAAAGCAAACTCAACAAAGAAACTGATAACTATCTAAAGCTAATGAGAATCAGAAGTAACTAAAGTACGTCCTAAAATTTAGCAGTGTAATGATGGGGAATCTCTGTCAGCCAATGATCTTTAAGAGGTGGGACCAGATTAGTGCATAAACTTTAGTGTACATGAAAAAAAAAGTCTGCCGCCTAGGTTCACTCTCTCTGTGTTTCCCATGCTGCACAGCTGAGATTGGCCTTCTCATTCCTGTTTTGTGAGTATTTGCCTCTTATAATAAAGAAAATATAATTCCCTTACTTTGGAGTTATCCTGGGATTCTTTGACCCACGTCCAACAACAGTTGGCACCAAATCATGGGGCTTGGGGATTCAGGACTTCCAAGGCTCCAAGGGGTGAAACACTTAGAAAGATGATACAGTCTTTAAAAACTGATTATGACCAACTAAAAGAGAAAATCAGCACTCTGCAAAAGAATACGACTATTTTGACAGACAAAACCCAGTCAATGACGGAGAGTGTTAAAACATTGTTTGAGAGAATTTGTGCTGTTAAATGTATTAAGCAAACTCTGTTAAAAAAAAAAAGTTATGGTAGATTGATGGATAGAGTGTCTCTCCAGGAAGGTAACATGTACGCCATAAAAATTACCTCCAAGGATGAGATGTTATCTTTACTGGACAGACTTCATACCTTAAAATTCTCAATGAAGGCATTAAAACAGACAGAACACCAGTCAAGAGATCCAGACTTTACAAAAGACAGTGGTAAAAATATTTTAAAAGATTAAAAAAGTATTCAAAATTAATGAGCAGGGACAAAAGATACAAAGACAAAATTTAGTCTCCTCAATATGTACCAAACTCTGGGATGGCTTGCCCAGAGTTTTAACTGCCTACTCAGTGATCTCCTTGAAAAGACCATCTGACACTAAGTACCCTAAGGTAGGCAAAAATATACATAAAAACCAACACATATAATCTAAAAAATAAAAAGTAAAAAACAAATAATGGCTTATGGCCTACATTCATCCTTTGTTAAGAAAATGGTCAAAACATGGCTTCAAACAATAGAAAAATATTTAAGACAAAACAAAACAAAACAAACAAAAAACGACTTAAGATTTCCCAAGATGAAATTCTTGGCAAGGGACATATTACTCTTATCCTCAGGATCAGGCTCTTTATGACAAACACACCTTGTCCCTATGTAGCACAACAGCTTTAAATGCTTGGGACAAAGTTCAAAAACCAAAAAATTAAATCTTTTATTAGGGAAGCTTGACCTAGAGTGGCTCTGTCATGCCACCGAGGCCAGAGGCTGCTGCAGATCTGCGCCATGGGGCTGGTCAGTGCCCAAATACCCAAATGCACCACGTAGAGCCCAGCAGCAGCTGGCTGGAGCTGAGGGAGTCCCGAACCTCCCACTTTTGAGGAAAAATAGTAAAATATATTTTCCTTTTGTAAAGCAAATTGTAACAAAGTATGCTTAGTGATGTTGATGCGAGAAAAGTTAATGCATTTGAGAAATACTGTTCTTATTTTTTCTGAGTAATTTAAATGCGATTTCTAATTAAAATATAATTGCATCATTTCACCTGTTCCCTTTTCTTCCTCAACAATTTCCTTTGTCTTCCTCCTTCAACTTCACCCACATTCCACCACTGACTCTCAGACTCATGGTCTCTTTTCCTTTGAATATTTTTGTTACATATATAAGCATAAATATGTAATAGAACCTACAGGTTTTATTTAGTGTTGTTTGTATGTGAGCAATTTCAGAGCTGATCACTTGGTATTGAATGAAAAATAAAGGGCTCATCCTTATGGAAGAATCATTTTCACTATCTCAGCACCTACTAGTCAACTCTAGTTCTTTGTCTAGAATTGGGGCTCAGTTGTTATTTCCTCCTCCATGCTAGACTGTCTACTATTGTCTCTTTTCAGGTCTTGTTTAATCAACCAAATTGTTGTACTATGATAACTGTAGCTTTCCTGTTACTTCTAGGAAACAAGATCTCTCAATAGGCTTCCCAGACCTCTGCCTCTTACAATCTTTTCATTCACAGTTCTGAGTTGCTCCCTCAACCTAAGGTTCAAGAGCTTTATTGTAGATGTACCCATTGTGGATGGCCACACCATAATCATTCACAGCTTGCAGAAGAGTTGTGGGTTTCTGTCATAGTATCATACTGCAAGGAGGTCACTGGAAGGAGTTCAACTTGGGTAACATTCACCTTCATCACTCTAAAACTTAAAATATAAAGAAAGTCCTTTATTCAATTTATTTTTTTTTACTTTTCACTAAAGAATGCTAAGTTTCCTAATAAAGAAAACTTGAGATTAAATGAACCCCACACCTTTGGTGGAGTGATAGCACGTTAGTTAAAATTCATAGTTAAACATTGCTTTGAAACTCACTGCATTGTCTTTGCACAAAGTACTGAAGGCTGCTGTTTTAATATTTTATGATCTAGGTATTAAAACTTGACTAAAACATCAACATCAAATTATTAAAACTTTGAGAAATACAGTCCTAAACCACAAAACCAACAGTCTGATATCCAATGGTTTTACATTTTATGTTTACATTCATTAATTGATGAATGTTTGTGTTGCTGGAACTCTTTACTGCTTTGTGAACATTTGTGCAAAACTTTCCATGGGGGCATATTTTCATTTTTGTTGGAAATGCACTGGGATATGTAATTCCTGAACTGTATGATGACTCCGATACTCTTTTGAGAAAGTAGCAATTTGTTTTTTCAAGTAACTATATCATTCTATAACTCTAACTACAAAGAGGAGCTCTATTATTTCTTCTTCCCTGTCAAAATCTATTGAATTTAAGCATCCCAATGGGAATGAAGTAATTTTGTATGTGGTTTAATGATTATTGATGTTGACTATGTTCTCTCTGTTTCATTGCCATTTGTATATCTCTGAAGAACTGTTAATTTGATCCACCTTCTCTGTAGTCCAAGTAGCCTTGAACTTGCCATCTTCTTGTCTCAAACATGTGAGTTATAAAACTGCAAACAGATAACACAGCCAGCCCATTAATAATTCCTTTGTCCAATGTAAATTAGATTATTTGCCTTTTTATTATTTAGTTGTTAGAATTATTTCTACATTATGTATTGAATTCTTCCATCAAATGTGTAACTTGCAAATATTTTCTCCCACTATTTGGTTGTCTAATCAGATTTTGATAATATTCATTTTAACATTTCACTACTTATTATTTTACATTTTTGGTTTGGAAATGCTTAATATTGAAAATTCCAAATACAAGAGAATAGCATCTAACTTCAATAATTTGTAGTTCTTATCTATCTTTCTTCTCTTTGCAAGAGACTTTTAGTTTTCATTTTGCTTTTATTCCTCAAGTACACCTTTCTACATCAAAAATATTATATGAAGTAGAAAAATTATAATTGTATATACTTATTATATGCATTGTGGTGTTTTGACATACAAATAATGTAATAATTCAATCAAAATAATTGTTGTGATCATCATATTTTTTAGGTGAAACTCTTTAAATTTACCTTTAGATTTTGAGATACAATATACTGCTTTTGAATATAACCATCCTTTTGTGGAGAAGAACTCAAAATCTAGTTTATTATTAAAAAGGAACTTTGTTTGTAGCCTTTCAATAAGTAATCTTCATTCTTTCTTTAGTGCCCATCCTTCATCAAGTCTCTAGGAACTATCATTCCACTGTTTATTTAGAAATATTTCACAGATGAATTAACCTGTTTTAGATTTTGTGATATTATGTGCTGTTTGTAATTCATAACCTGACATATTTTACTTAGTGTAATGTCTTCTTGCTCATCTATATTATCAAAAGTAACAAAATTCCACTCATTTAAAAATTGAACAGGGGTATGCATGTGCTCACAAGTATGTTCCTTTATCCATTTGTCCACTGATGTCTATTGTACTTAGTCCTGTCTTTAGCAAATACAGTAGAGTTTCTACGTATTCACTTCAGTTACATGGTATAAAATTGGGAATCCTGAAACATATATAGTAGTTTTTGTCTTAGTGTTTTAATAAATTTCATTCTATCCTTAATAATGCCATGCAAAAGATGTCCTTATTTACATTGTTGATACTGAGCAAAGACTGATCCAGTCTCACCATTCTTGTCTACACTTAATAACACAAATTGATGTTCCAAGATAAAAAAGATCTATATTTAAAATTCTACAGGCTGATTTACTGTTTATAGCACCATAATTTTGTAGAGTTGGAATGTGGCTGCTGCTCCAGAGCAAAATTGTCTCATACTGCAATTTAAAACTCTTAGGAGCCATTCATTACCTGACTTGTGTCTTATCTAATATCCTTAGGAATACAACATATGCACTGTAGTATGTATTCATTAACAGGACACTATTTCACGCACTCAAAAGCTAAGAATTTCATTAGAAAGCATTTGTAACCTAGAGCAGAGATTTCCCAACTTTCCTAACTGTTATCCTCACCAATATGCTTTAGAAATATTTTTAGTTATGATTTTCTATTGCTCTGAAAATTTTAAACGTCATTAACTTTTTTCCACATGAATTTTTTATTTTCTAATTATTCTTTTTATTTGTTGAGATTGTAATGTAATTATAACATTTCCCTCTACACTTTTCATGCTCCCAAACATCTCTTGTGTCCCTACTTGCTTTCTTTAAAATTCATGGACTCTGTTGGAAGCCAGACCAACTCAAAGGCTGTCTCAGAACCCTAAGAAAAGCTTGTATAGATCCACCTGCAAAGTCGAAGTGGACAAGATGGCTTGACAAAATTGGAAACATAGGGATGGGGGGAGAAGGGAGAGGGAAATGGGAGGAGGAGAGAAGAGGGGGAGGGGCAAGGAGAACTTGAGGGATCTGGATAGTTGAGATGGAGGAAAGAGAGAGACGAGAACAAGGAGAGAGATACCTTTATTAAGAGAGCCATTATGGGGCTAACAAGAAACCTGACTTTAGAGAAATTCCAAGGAATCCGCGGGGATGACCCCAGCGAAGACTCAAAGCTATTGAGGAGAGAGTGTCTGAACTTTCCTTGCCCTGTAGTCAGATTGATGACTATCTTAAATATCACCATAGAGCTTTCATCCAGCAGCTAATGGAAACAGAAGCGGAGATCCTCATCGGGGCACTGGACTGAACTCACAAAGTCCGGTTGAAAAGTGGGAGGAGTGAAAGTATGATCAGGGAGGTCAAGACCATGGCGGGGACACCCACTGAAACAGGCTATATGAGCTGGTGCGAGCTCACCAATACCAGCTGGACTGGGAAAGAACAACCATGGGACCAGATTGGTCCTGCTGAGTGTGGTTGACAGTTGTATGGCAGTGGCAGACTGAGGGGGGGGGCACTGACAGTGGCACAGGATTTATCCCTGCTTGTACTGGCTTTTGGGGAGCCTATTCTCTTTGGATAGATACCTTGCTCAGTCTAGATATCGTAGGAAGGGACTTGGACCTTCCCCCAGAGCAATGTGCCTTGCCCTCTCTGGGGAGTGGATGAGNTATGGTGAAGGAAGATAATTTTTAAAAAATCGAAGAAAGAAAAGAAAAATAAAGAAAAAAGATAATGTGAGTTCTATGTTTTTGTCTATGATTGGACTTAGCAAGGTCCAATCTGAGGCTGGAGTCAGTCATGAATATAGCCTCAATGGAGTTAAGATTTCAGTTTCTGGGAACCTGGCTTATTCCCCTGAATGGCTGTGGTTTTCAATCTTATGGCAGCTGTGTCTGAGGTATCCTGTGTCCTCTTTGCAAACATTGTCTGATTTTGCTCTCTGCTAACAGTATATAAGATGCTGTACTTTCTTATTACTTATTGCTTGCCAAAATATATAACTCGTGCAAGACCTCCCAAAGCCAACTTTTGTCTTCTTTACCTTCTTTTTTCCTAGCTCCCAATAGGAAGCTACCATTGAAGAATGACCTGTTGATTCAGGTCAGTACTTTTTTTTTTAATCGTTAACTGCTCTTATATGCAGCGTGTGTGTGTCCTTAAATATATAAATACAGCCTTGGTGTGCATATTACTTTGGTGCATATCCATGACTGAACATTTGATATTAGACAACCCTTTGATGTGCGTTTTCCTGGTGAAGATTATCTTTCCTGCTCTCAGCATTCTTCATTTGCATCTAGTCCTTTGTGTACGCTTGAGGCCTGAAGGACGTTCACCTATCCACGTTAGTTTATTGCTGTCCTTGTTCAGTTCATGTTTAAGCAGTCATGTTAGTGAGATTTTAGGGATGTAGCTTTTAATGTTACTAGAAGAAACAATCTCACAGTAAAATCCATGATCCTCTGATTCTTACAATATTGTCAGCCCCACTTCCACAATGATCCCTGAGCATTTGGCTTCAGAGTTGTATTGTACATGTATCTATTTGGAATGGTCTTTACAACTCTGTACTTTCCTGGTTGTGGTTTTCTTTTTCTTATATTGATTATTATTGATTTTTATTGAGCTCTACATTTTTCTCTGCTCCACTCCCTGCCTCCCCACTCCACTTTAACCCTCTCCTAAGGTCCCCATGCTCCCAGTTTACTCAGGAGAACTTGTCTTTTTCTACTTCCCATGTAGATTATATCTATGTATGTCTCTCTTAGGGTCCTAATTGTTGTCTAGGTTCTCTGGGATTGTGATTTGAAAGCTGGTTTTCTTTGTAAATATTTTGTTACCCAAGTGTGGGCCCACATGGATAATTTGCTTTTACCAGATGATCTGCCTTGATTGGTATCAGTCAGTCGTTGAGCTTACATCCAATTATCTGTGTTGCTTCTTTGACTGAATGTTGATAATTTTTTTTCACGGGTGACAGAATCTTACAGCCTGTATCTGATGGTTTATTAGTAGTTAGATGTTTCTGTATTCTCTCTTTTTGATGTCAAAGCATTTTCTTAATTAAATATTGTGTTCTATTTTTAAGAATATTTGATTCTTTGGACATACTTGATTATATATTTAAACATTTCTTCAGTCTATATTGTTAGCTTCTCTTAATTTTCATATCATTCATATATTTATGGAATAACATTTGATTTTTTTTTCTTGCTTCCAATGTATAATTCTCCATTTTCCTAATATCTCTACTGTTCTTTGAAACTTTGATTCTTTTATCTTGCAAATATTTAAGTGACTTGTCATACATACACTAAAAATAAAGGAGACTGGTTCCCTTTTGCCCAGTAGAGCAGAAGTGTTAAAATAATGTGATGTGAAATGTTCTTATAGGAAATTCATCAAAAATAAAAATACACCATTCCTGGATTGGATGGAAATGTACTCGCTCATTAAGAAAGGCTACATAAAAGGGTTTGTCAATGAGAATCATGAACCCCCAAAACATTCCAGTTAGTATATAGAATAAAACCCAGACAACATGGAAGGAGTAAATTCCAAGCGTGAGTCTAGGGAGCTGCTTCCTCCCATAAGCAGCACATAAATCCTACTTAGAACATAAATCACTAGGTATAATGGAGAAGCTTCAGATTTTTCAAAAGAAATATGTAACTTGCTGATTCAAGATTCAATAAAGGATTAAATGTTTGGGAAAAAAACACCATTTAGTACTCCAGCTGGGTTTATGTTTAATAGTTACAAATTGGTAACTTGAAAGATGCTTTGAGTGTGAAATGTCTCCATATGTATATAAGTAGAAAGATGATATGCAGCTGGTATTCCTGTTTTGAAGTCTGTGAGAATTTTAAAAACTTGAGTCTTCTGAAGGACATCACTAGAGGTGGCCTTTTGGGTTTGATAGTCTGGCCCACTTTCTTTATACTCTTTTTACATATTGCATGATAAAACTAATTTTTACATGGCTGATTTAGGATACATGTGTAAATGAATATAAGAGTTGCTTTTGAATTTTTAATCAGGGCATCAGTGTACAGAGCCCTATCTGTGTTGTCCCCTGGCCCTGCCATTATCTCTTCTGAAAAACAGGTATTTAATAGTCCTCATCATAGCCAGGCCTTTATTAAAATATGAGAATTTAAGGGTTAACTTTAGAATTTCAGACAAAAAGGAAAAGCTAGTCACATTAAAACATCTGGTTATTAATGCAAACTTCAAAGTTTACAAAAGCTATTTTGAATTTTTTTTTGTGTGTGTGGACAGGTAATACTAACATGTTTTCTGCAGAGGTAGGCAATGTTATGTTGCCTATGTTCCTGTGCATGGTCCATATCCATGCAGATACAGATATCACTAATTGCACTTTTCAGTTTAAAAAATACATCTTAGAAGCCAACCAGCATCATGAGGCCTGGGCACCAGGAGGACAGCTACAAATCCACCCCAGGCTGGGCGCCATTTTGGTGAATAAGTATATGGTAGGAAAATAGGAAAGATGGAGAAAGAGGGGGATTATGTGCTGGGGAAAGAAGAAGATCTGAAGAGAAGATGGAAGTGAGAAAATGATATAGGGGGCCTGCCTCCCTCCTGGGGCCATGATAATATCTGTGCCTAGGCTGCTTCCATGAGCCATATCTAGGTCTATGATCCTGATGCAACTGTGTTGGATGGTGATGTACATGGTTCTTGTTACCAATGAGAATGCTGTGGATACGATGAGGCTGGCCATCACCTGTGACCATTTTGGTGTCCAAGAGATGTGCCCTCATGGGAACCATGCTGATCCAAGAGCATGATCCAAACTATGCTTCCACCCAGGTCCAAGCCTGAATGCATCCAAGAGTCCATGTCTGGATCTGTGGCACTACTGAAGTCAGAGTCTGTAATGATGTCAGTGGCTCCTGTTGCCACTGAAGACCATGCAGAAGTCTATAGTCTTGATGGACACCTAAGGCCATGTTGGTGTCTGAAGGTCATATAGCCAGCAGAGCCATATAGATTTGTGTGACCTCTGCAGCCACCTGGGCCATGGATGTTTTGTTCTTTCCCAGGTCTTTGTGCTATCTACCCTTTGTTTCCTGGCCATCTAGACAGTGTCAAGCACGGGCTCCTCCCCATGGTATGAGCCTCAAGTTGGTTCTTATCAAGTTGGCCACTCCCATAAGTTCTATACCATCATTACCCCAGCACATCTTTCAGGCAGGAAAGATTGTAACTCAGAGGTTTTATGGCTAGGTTGGTATCCCACTCCCACTGCTAGAAGCCTTGTCCTGTTACAGAAGATGGCCAGTTCAGTGTCCCTATCACCTATTACTAGGAGTCTTTGATAGGGTTATTCTTATAGATTCCATAGAATTTCTACTGCACTAGATTTCAACACCTGCCAACTGCCCCCATTTCCAGTTGTCTCTACCAGTACTCTCTCCATCCACCCCCTACCCAGCCCCTGCCCGATCCCTCCTGTTCCAATCCCCATCTTCAACCAGTCCATCCACAAAAACTATTCTATTTACCCTTCCCAAGGAGACCCATTTGTCCCTCAGTTGAGTCACATTTGCTAAGCCCCTCAAAGTCTATGTACTGTAGCATGATTTTTTTTTACTTAAGAGCTAATATTCACTTATAAGTAAGTACATACCAAGGCCATCTTTCTGGGTCTGTGTTACCTCACTCAGAATAACTCTTTTCTAGTCCCATTAATTTGCCTGTAAATCTCATGATTTATGTGCATTTTGTGTATGAAAGAGAGTGACACAGGAGGTAGAGGGTGGCCTGTGTAGTTCATTCATGACAGTGTTCTGATTGCATAACCTTGTGTTCACACATGTAGAGGACAAAGCATTATTTTGAGTGTCTTATCTCTCTCCATGTTATTGTCTTGAAACATGATCTCTAAGTAAGCCAGGAACTTGCTGTTTGGAATAGGATGTTTGGCCAGAAAGTGTTCAGGATCTTTCATTCTCGGCAACTCAATACTGGGACAACAGCCATTTCCAGATTTTCACTTGAGCACTGAAGATTCAAACTCAGGATCTGATACTTTAAGATCAAGCTCTCTTTCTCTGAAGTACTCTTCTTCCACATTAACTGTAAGCTTCTCTATGCTAGCTAGAAGTCCTATAGTTATAGTCATAACCATGTACTGTTTATCAGAATTGTTCCCTTGGTCATATGGGAAAGTTGGTTCACCCTTTTGTGTCTATGAATTACCCTGTATATTTACAGGAACATGAGATTAGGACACAGTATGGTTGACTTTTGCTATGTCTTTTTATCTGTGATAAGACCTTTCTGTATGTCTTTTGGGCTGTGATAACAAGGGTTTCATCCCATCTAAGAATGCTATCTAGTTCCTTCAACTTCCATAGGAGGAAAATACATATCTTCAGGAGTTTGACCTCATATTTCAAAACTGTTAGTGTAGAAAAAAACAAACACCCTTTATTTCGCAATAAATAATTCATCAATCACTTATAGAATTCCTAAACTTAAAGAGGCAACATTACACTAAGTGGGAAAGTTCTAGTAAATGCAGATGTAGAATAGAAGATGAAAAATTTAAAATACTAGAAAATAAATGAATGTTTTGAACACAAGTAAAAATAGATGTAATATTTTGAAAAGAAAAAAGTAACTACCTACAAACTCAAATATCCTGAAACTTAAAATATAAATATGAAATATTCAATCAGATTGTTCTCTGGAAATTAAGAGAAGAGCTATCTAACTTACAAGTTTAGAGTAAATGAATGGACTTGAGCCAGATCAACTGAGCTCCAGAAGAAGCTTATTAACTTCTACCAAAAAAAAAAAAGAAAAAAACTGAGCAGATGCTTCGGTATAAATGTCTAATAATTAATGATAATATAGGTAACTTTTCTTGTGTAATTTGATTGTCATTATGGTTTTACATTAGGACACTAGAAATACTAATACAAAACAGCTCACTCTCATCTTAAAAGCAATGTGAAATTATTCATTCTTGAGCCAAATATGAGTAGTGATCATCCAGAACACAAATTCAGATTGATTCAAATAACAGTCCAATATGGTAACAGTTTCATGAGACCATTATAGGAAAAGAACAAAGGACAGTCAATAATCAAGGCATTTTCCAAATGCAGTGTTAGAAGTAACATATGGCTAATTATAGAAAAGTAGGCAATGCTCTGATAAGAGATTCAAATGGTATCTGGTGACATTCTTATCTTTGGCCTTGGTGGAAACTAGTGTTGAACTAAATTAGTATAACCCCAAAGTTAGTATAACATGACAGTCACAGGATGTTACTTCAAATACAGATGTGAGCAATGAATGACAATGAAGGGGGCTAAATGGGGCCCATGAATATTCCAAATCTCCTACAAAGTTCTAAATAACTCTTCAGTTTTACAGAAACTTTAGCACTGGGAAGACTTTTTCTTGGAACTTTGTTTATAGGCAACAGGAGGTCTCACCAACCCCATAAGGTGCTCCTGAAGAAGAGAGAAAAAGCCCTGATGTCTAGGCTTTCACTCAGAAGTCAGATTTAGTAGTGAGTATAAGTAAGAAATGACATCTGGGGTGTGGGTTCTTCAGAGAAAGTGAGAATTCTGAAACTGTGAAGCAAGCCTGCTTACAAGTTTGGACAATATCCAAAAAGAGAAACAAAAATAGGACAAATAGCTTGTTTTATTTCCTGAGTTGAACTCTGAAAATACACAGCATTGAAGATTTCTAAGCAATAGCATTGCAGAAAGGGCTTCTATGTTGATAAGTACACATCTCACTAAAGGGGTGCTTGCTCTTTTCATCTCAACATGGCTGCAGATATTTCATTGCTCTAAGCCTATGCCACCATGTTCAGCAATCAATAGAAAATGATTGCAATGTGATTATCTGAAATGGCCCATTAGCTTATAAGTAATGATTAACTTCAAAATGAAAATCGCACATGACCCTATCTAATCAATCAGAAATTTCACTTTTACTGTCAATAACCCTGTTTCCTGTAAATGAGTTACATGTCCACCAAATTACTGCTTTTCTGATCTATTTTTATTATGTTATTTCTTCTCACTATATGATAAGCAGACCTCTTCAAGATACTTGTGCTCCATGTAAATACTCATCAAAAGATGACTTCAACAATGACAGAATTCAGTGACCAAGTAAATATATGAGCCATTCTGTAGACACTCCAACTGACCATCCCTCCCACTGCATAATGATTCCAAAAAAACAAAGTGGCCATGTTAACGAAGAATGAGTTTATTCATGAGATACACAGCAGCCACTTCTACTAGGATTGTTCTGAGTGCTATCTCTCAGCTGCCAAGACTAACAATGAAATCTTTATGTGGCGTTATTTCACCAGGCGGCAAACTGACTACATTTGACCTCTTTTGTCACAGAAAGGACAATGTCATGCTGTTAATGGAGTGTGTATGTGTGTGTGTGTGTGTGTACGCATATATACATATATGTATTCTGGCTGTAGATTTGACTTTCCTACATATAGTGCTTCTGCCAAATATCATTATTTATGGATTTAGCTTATATGTGGTCATAATATTCCATAGAGCACTTAGAGCCTTTCTTCTGACCAAGGAACTCACTTTACAGCTAAAACCACTGGTTTTAACATGTTCCTCAGCCAGCCAGATCCTACATATCTTTCTACAAAGACTAGCCTCATGAATCCACCTGATCTTCCCATCTGCGGACATATATATGACGTTTCTCTGTCAGCTTAATGACTGCACAAGAATCTACTGATATTTTAATTATCATCTGTGGTCCCATGGGCCCCCAGTCAGCACCCTGACAGCAAATCAAGTCACACCCTGGAGGGCCTTCTGTTCTGGTGGTCCTTGCTCTACCACAATGATATGCAGGTTTAGAGTAAGTTTGTATTGTTCTATTTTCAACAAAGACTCTAAAGATAGATATCGGACTAAAAACCTGCTAGATTGAAGAAGCTGAGAATCAGTCAGCTGACCTTGCTTTTTGACTGGAGACACAACAGGACCAAACCAAGAAAAGCTTCAAACTCTAGTCCTGTTCCTTATGGGTTTTTTTCTTTTCTTTTATCTTCTCTATTCAAACTCTTGGCTTCTCTGTAGCTAATTCCAGTCAGTTAGGAACTAGCTCCAATCCTGATTCAAGGCTAACTTCATTAACAGTCTCAGAGCACCATAGTGCCATCAAATATCTCATAACACTTCTGAAGCCTCCAGATCTATTCCAAGTCCCCCATCCAGTGTCTTAGCCTAGTGTGGATACAACTTCCTGCACCATCCAAACATCTAAATTTCTGCCAGGACACTCCCTGCTTGCCACTAGCCTACACGCCACCCCCCAACAACACTAAGCCTGTCTGCCAAATCAAATACTACACATCCTTCACCATGGTCTAGTCAATTAATCTGCCTTATCCTTCCCTACACATTTCCTACCTGAACCACAGATTACTCTGAAACTCCAAGCTTAGACCAAGTTGCACATCCCTAACACAAATTCATCACCCCCATAGCCCCCTGAGTTCATTCCACCTAATCCATACCCAACCATAGGACCAACACTGTTCACATATCCTGTGTTCTGCCTGAACTTACTTTGTCCATATCAGACATAAAATTAACAAATGTTGTCCATATGCCCAGATGTTATCCACAAAACACAAATAATGTGAAAGAACAAAGGAGCATCTACCCTTTCCCACAAATCTATACAATCCCTTAAAGGTGCTCACTAATGAGTTATCTAGATGAACCCCAGAACACAGAATTTAAATAGTAAGTAGAAAATAATGAAGGAATTCAAGAATATACAAAGAAACAACTTATAAAATGAATGAAGGCATAAGTTATACAAATATAAGGTGATGGAAAGAATTAAACAAAAGTATCTGGAAACAGAATTTAATAAAGATATAGAAACAATGGTAAGAACTCAAGAAGAAAAGAAAATGGAATAGAAAAACCCAATAACTCATCTAGAAATATCAAGGGAGGGGGCTGGAGAGATGGCTCAGTGATTAAGAGCATTGCCTGCTCTCCAAAGGTCCTGAGTTCAATTCCCAGCAACCACA
>LOEQ01011403.1:11068-30817 GCA_001685075.1 Bramus lutescens
ATGGACGTGGGTTAGAATCTTCCTGGTAAGCCACCACTTCGTGGTGGTACACAGCTTATTAAAAATGGGTTAATCAAAATGTGGGAGTTAGCCAAGAAGAGGCTAGATATATTGGGCCAGGAAGCACTTAAATAAATACAATTTGTGTGTTATTATTTCGGAGTATAAGCTAGCTGTGCGGAAGCTGGGCCATACAAAAAGCAGGGCCTTCTCCCCAATCACTACAATTTGGCATCCAAGAGTCAGAATATACTGAAAAATATACTGATGGGTATCTACCAGTCTTCACTTTCTGTTTACCAACAATCAAACAACTTGGACAGCATAGATTTTCTAACTCAGTTTATGAACCCAGCATTAGACAATTACCAAAGTCAGACAAAGCTTTGAAAAGCACAAAAGCACAGATCAGTGTCTTAGGGGAATAGACTAACAAAATATAAAACTGTATATATGAATATGAATACTTCATAATTAATCCAAAAATGAAAAACAAAAATATATATCTTTACAAATTGGAATTTGTACTAGTTATTAAAGGTTAGGTCAATACTTACGAAGTCAGTTACTATAATTGATCATCACAACAATAAATGGTACAAGGTAAAAACCTATCACATGATCATATCATGAAGAATATTTAAACATAACCTAAAGCAAAGCCTTGCTTCCTGAGAGGGAGCTATAAGATTAGGCACTGAGATCAGAAAAAAATGAAAGATTCCTCTTTCACTGAGTTTCCTATACCATGTTGTGTAGAAGTCTCATCCAAAGAAATGTAAGAAGAGATGGAAGCAAATTAGAAACACAGTGAGAAGAAAACTTAAGACTGTCCATGACAGTAGATGATATCGTCCATTTACAGAGAAACCCATAAAGAACTAAGAAATTGCTTGGAACAGAGTTCAAGCTCCACAGGTGTGATGGTTGCCTCTGCCAATTAAATATAATCTAGAATCATTAGGCAAGAGAATTTCAAGAGAGAATTGTTTCCAGTGGTTGGCCTGTGTGCCAGTCTGTGTGTGGGGGTTCCATTAAGTTAATTGATATGGGAATAGTCAGCCCACTGTGGGTGGCATTATTTCCTAGGCTAGGAGCCATGGCCTGTGCAGAAATCAGGATGAGCAAAAGCAAGCAGGAAAGCAAACATGTACACATGCATTTTTCTCTGCTCATGGTGGAAGTTAACTCATGAGATGTTACAAGTTCCCACCTTCATGCTCCCACAATAAAAGATGGTAGCTTGGAAAGAGAAGCTGTAAATAAACTCCTTTCTCCTTTCTTATATTGCACTTTGTCACATGATTTTATAACAGCGACAGAAAGGAAATGATGATAATGAGTAATATAAACACATCAACTGCTTTGCTGCATACCACAGAGAAGTCGGATTTGAAATTTCAAAT
This sequence comes from Bramus lutescens, assembly GCA_001685075.1. NCBI lineage: Eukaryota > Metazoa > Chordata > Mammalia > Rodentia > Cricetidae > Bramus > Bramus lutescens. Next base: position 12,475 of record LOEQ01011403.1, read on the forward strand.
ACAATGAGGTTTATATTTATACTCCTGACAATATTTGTAGGATTTACCTCAGGAAAATTAAATCACCAATGAAAGAAGCAAGTAACTAGGTAAATGGGATAAAGATGTATGCCACATCCAAGCACAACAGACCAACAATGTGTTGTGAACATATCACTTTTTCCTAGGCTTATCCATAGCTCCAGCACCAATTTGAAAACCCTACAAGTTATATTTTAGGTATTAACAAAACATTTGCAAAGTTTATAGGCTTGTGAAGTTTTATTGAAGATGCAAAAGAACAAGAGAGCTGATAACACAAAGTTGGAGGACTGAGGCTCACTCAAAACTTATTATAAACTTCCAGGAATGGAGCCAGTGTGATGACTCTGTCAAAAAGAAAGATGCTGCCACACAGGCTACAAAGCCTGCTTCCGTACAGACAGTCGAATTTTGACAAGACAGGAAAACAAATGAACCAAGGAAAAAAAAAAACAAACAAAAATCCCCAACCAACCAAGCAAACAAGAAACAGTATAAAGGAGGAAAAAAAATGCTTCAAAACAATAAATAAGATGGTACTGCAACAACTAGACATCAGCAAACAAAAATGATATCAAGCTTCTACTCCTCATAAAAATCAGACCAGAGTGTAACAGCTCAATGTAAAACCAAATAAACAAGTTTCTAGAGGATGACACCAAAGATGGTTGGCAAAATGACACAGACAGTAAATGTGATTGCACCCAAACCTGATGACCTGAGTTCTATCCTGGGGACCAACATGATGGAAGAGAGAAACTGACTCCTCCAACTTGTCTTCTGATCTAAACACACACACACACACACACACACACACACACACACACATCAAACAAACAACCAAGGGCCACAAGTAAAGGCACTTGATGCACCAAGTCTGACCACCTGAATTTTAGCCCCAAACCCTCCATCCTGGAGAGACAATTCTGACCAGAAGCCCTATGAGCTCCTATGTGTGCGCTGGCATGCACACACACACAGTTGTGCAACACACGCACATTTAGAAAGTAATAAAAATGTTTAAAGGACAACACTGAAGAAAAATCATACAAGTTGTAGAAAATTGCCATTTCTATCATCTTAAAAGTGTGGAAATGTAGGTGTTGAGGCAGGTGTAAGGTATGTGCCTCTAATCCCAGCACTTGGGAAAAAGAAGAAGGATCAAGCAGTCAAAAAAAAAAAAGTCTTGATTAGCATTATGAAACATTCTAGGTCATCCTAGCCTTCAAAAGGCCCTGTTCCTAAAAACCAAAAAAAAAAAAGGTGAAAAACAGAATACTGGTTGCTTAGAAAATACAATACAGCATCTATTAGGATTCAAAGTCCCTTGTGCCTAAAAAGTTGATCAAGCAAGAAATGACATCTTCCAGCACTTTCTGCAAAGGGAAAGCAATTACATTTTAGTCTGGGGAGGGGCTAGGCAGATTCCTAAACAGCCTCACATGCTGGACAATGACAGACTAGAAGATATAAGTACACCATGATCCAAATATTCCCAGATAATTTTAAATGTATTCTATATAGTTAATCCTATATAGTTAAATGTTTCTGAAACAGCAAAAAGAATAGAATACAGGAAAGGTTTTATGGTTTAGTCTTGATAATGGGGTTAATCATTTAATAAATCTAAGTTTTCAGATGGATTTTGTTTCCAATGCATGCCCCCCTCTCTCCACACACAGACAGACAGACAGACAGACAGACAGACACACACACACACACACACACAGACATATGCATGCACATACACATGCATACAAACACATACATGCACATACACATTCTCACACTCACACAACACACATCCATATACACACACGTCCCCTAAAGCAGAAGGTTATAAGCTCTTTCAAAAACCAGACTAAAGTGATATTTCTAAAGACAGACATCACAAAATCCTCAGCTAAGCACCCGCACTAACGTTTTATCTTGTAGAAAAAGAATTATTGTATCAAAATGGATTGTTTTGACTTATAATATACAGTAGATAAATATACATGAGCTGTCTGATGACGAATGATAGCCAGGGCATTTGGAAGGTGGAGTTGTTGTCCTGGGTGATAGCCCTAGTGTGGAAACGGAACATGCCATATAGGAACCATTGACTATCTAATGTCTTTCCTTGGGCAAACTGACAAGTTGTTTAGTCTCTGAACCTTTCTGTTCTCACATCTAATGTAAAAATGAGAATGGCTGCTGACTCCCCTGAGGGACAATGTAACCTGAGATGCCCTGCAATTCACCAGACATAAGGACTGTGGGCGAAGATTAGGGAGTGAACAGAGGACAGGGAGAAGAGAAGAGTGGAAATGCGTGCTAACCATCAACCCTAGGAAGCCTGGGGTCTTCATATGAACCAGAGCCTGTCAGGCCCAAAGGCAAAATGCCACACATTACTGCCTCTGTACCCTGACCCTTCTGAAGAGCTGCCCTCGTCTCTGCCTGAGGGAAACTGCCCAGAGCTTATGAACATTCTCCACAGAGGATGCTGCTGGCACATTAACATCAACAGAGATGGGAGGATAGGTGCATCCCAAATGGCATACCCTATTAGGCAGGCTCTAGAGGGAACTTAAAGTATGCCATAAACACTCTACTAACACTGACTTTTGATCCCAGATTTTGGCTTTGTAAAAACAAGTTTCAACATTATTGATAGGGTGGCTTGTTTGCTTATTTGCTGTTTAAATCTTATGACACAAAAATGTTTTTTCAAAGTATTTTGATTTTCTTTTTCATTTTATAATGAAGAAAAAATATTTTCTTTGAAACTGTAATAACTTTGAAAGCATCCTGAGGAATTATTGGTGTTTCTTCTGAGCCACAAATGACACATGTTCCATTCCTGTTATAACTGAAATAAAATGTAACCTAGAGGACAACGCATCAAGAATCACAGGCATTTTTGTCGGCATCTTCTCACCTCCCTCGGGACTGTTAATCATTGCTCGTTGGAACTGCACCTGTGTCTAACACAGTCAGTTGGGAGTAAGGTATTCTGTACCAACTGGACTGCTGTGAACTTATGAAGGACTTCCATTTCACGCTTAGAAAATGAAAGAATTTTGGCTAGAAGTACTCATCCCAAGACAAACAAAACACATGTATGTTTTTCCTAGACACAAACCCCTTTGCTTACAGCTACAAGCTAAATATTATACCACATGCCTTTTGTTCACAGTTAATGCCCTATATGAATTTTTAATTTGTTTTCTTTTTATACAATGAAATGCAACTTCCATATAAGATCAAAAGGGCAAAATAAGTCTCTTGGGCCATCTGTAATTAGAATAAACACAATTGTGAGGACTACAGCTATCAGGGGAGAGGGAGGTTTTGAAGAAATCAATCAGATGAAAAATTGAGTAAATATCACAAGAAAATGCTTCAGCTTCTTCAAGGGATGCAGATTGCTGATGTGGAGATTATTTAAAGGCTTCAAAAGTGACATTTTCATTTGTCAAGCTTGGCCGAGGGTGTGTCCTCAGCCCAGTGTCTGTGGGGAAGTGTTTTGAGACAACCAGTAGAAAGGTTTGAGAAACCCCTTTCCAATAAAGAATTGTCAATCCTTGGGCAATTCACTTCGCTTTAGTCTATATAATCCTCCCTTCCTGTAATCATTTCCAAAGGCATTATCTGGCTTAATGTCCATTCTTAGCTTAATTTTACAGATGAGAAAACGGAACAGTAAATGATCATGCCACAATCAAGGCTCCAAGTGGGTGTTTTATTGGTTCAAGGATGCTCCCCTTGCAGTCTCTGTGTTCCAAACTATCTACCTTTTCATTTATTCCTGGCATTAGAATGAATGATGTTTGAAAATCAAGCTAAAATACTTAGTATTTCTATTAAGAATACTATTTCAGCTGGTCAGTGGTGGCATACTCCTTTAATCCCAGCAATCAGGAGCAGAGGCGGGTGGATCTCTGTGAGTTCAAGGCCAGCCTGGTCTACAAGAGTTAGTTCCAGGACAGGTTCCAAAGCTACAGAGAAACCCTGTCTCAGATAACCAAAATAGAAAAGAAAAAAAATACTATTAAAAAAATACTCTCCCTAATTCTTTTACAAGTTCATATAATGTGCTTTGATTTTAATTCACTCTCCTTTCTCCCTTTTCTTTTTCTTTCCATTTTTTCCTTTTAACCAAATGGAGTCCTGTTGCTGTCACCCAGTTAGTTTTGGAAATGGGACCTTGCCCTGGAATGTGGTCAATTTTCAAGGGGTTGTTAAATTTCCATCATTAGAGAAAACTTACTCTCCCTCTTTGAACAGCTAATGAAAGCCAATAGCATCTCTGCTGGTGGTGGGGTTTTGTGCCCACTTTCCCTCCTCTGTGCTGGCCTTTTGTTGGCCTCAATTCTGCACGCATCCTGTACATGCTGTCAGGATTGCTTGGAGTTCATCTGCTTTTCTGCGTCTGGGAAATCTAGTCTACGTGAAGTTACTCACCACCTCTTGCTCTAACTCCTGCTATCCTTTCTTCCACAAAACAACCTGAGCCTTAGCTTCACATAGGGTTGAACGCTCTACAACCCTTTCTTCTGTGTGCTGATTCATTGATGGTCTTTGTGTTAACTGCCGTCTACTTTGAAAAGAAGCTGATTCATAGTTCCAGGTTAGAATCCACTATAATCCTTAAATGTTGTGTCTAGAGAGCATTCAGATATCCCCAGACTGAGCACTTTTGATTCCTATTGAACTCTGGAAGTGGAGTGGAATAAAAAGAAGAGGAAATGAACAGCAAACCACAGAAAGAGCAGCTGACACTACTGAGAATACTGGTGGATTTTTCTGTATCCAAACCATGCATGGAAGAGACTAACACCATTGGCCTCTCGCTGCTTAGGATCATCTCTTCTATTACATGTGTGGAAAACATTCTGGCTGTAGTTAATGGTAAAGCATAGGCTGAGGGGGTTTGGGAAATCCAGGTGAACTCGCTAAACTAAATTAATTTAAATGCAAGTGGAATGTGTGTAAAGGAGGCACAAGGTAGGATGTATTCATATTGCACAATGATTATGCAAATTTATTGTAAACGTGGTTGCTTGTTATGGAAATGAATGCCAATGTGTGTGTTCAGACAGGTAATCACACGGGTTTCAGTGTGTGGGCTGGGATATCTGGCCCTGCCAGTGAATGCTGCTTATTTTCAGTGACCCCTTACCTTAGGTCTAAGACCCACATCAATTCCAACAGCCACGTTGCCACTGGGAGAAAGGCCAAAATCTATTTCCAGGATTGAGACATTTGTCTCTGGTTGTTTTACGTAGACCTGTCACTCCCTTAAGGGACATTGACTTTATACGATGACCCGGCAGAGTAATTCGGATGGTCCCATCTCCTGCATTCTGGTTCCTCCTGGCGCTGGCTCAGTTTTTCTCAGAGATTTTTAAGAACACAGCCACAGTAATAAGACTGAGTTTTACCTCATATTCCACTGTCTGTCAAGTGGAATTGTCTCTTAGCTCTTTCCTGTGGCTATAAAAATAACCATCAACTGCAACTGACGACGGACAGGTTTATTTTGTCTCACAGTTCTAGGATGCAGCCCATCATGAGAGGGGCGTCAAGGCGATTGGCCTTTTAAGCAGCTGGTTGTATTGCTCTCTCAGTCTAGGAACAGAGAAGGATGAGCTCTGGGGCTCAACTAGTTTTCTGCATTGCATGCAGTCCAGGACTCCAGCCTAGGGAATGAGGCATCTACGTTCAGAGCAGGTCATCCCATAATGACGTAATCAGTATAACGCCTTCCAGGCGACCAAAGGCTTTCCTCCTATGTCATTGCAATCCTGTCATGTTGACGATAGTAAGCATCTGTACGTAATCATAATGCAGGTGTGTGGGGAGAGAAAGTGGTAACCTCTTCAAGCTTGGAGCAGGAGCACAGAGCACCTAGAAAACGAAGGCTATTTGGGCTTGACTGAAATGCCTACTGTCTATCTCTCCTACTCCCCTCCATCAACCCACAAAATGGGATTCTGATCACTTTCAAAGCATTTCGGACACCATCAAAATATATCGTCTGCAAATACGTAGTGTTTGAATAAATAATCTTCTTGCCTTTCCTCAGACAACTGACCTGATGGTAGCCGAAGAGCAAAGCATGCTCACTCATAGAGTGCCCCAGAGGCACTTTCCTTTTTCCGGCTCTCCCTCCCTCTCTGCATCCCTTTTCCTCTAGCACTTTATCAGAACTGCTGTTTGTTCATTTGCATACTGAATACTACCAAGAACAGTAGCACTATGAGCCCCTGGTTACAGTTAATATTAACTGTCAACTTGACTGAGTTCAAAAGCCTAGGAGGTTAAGGAAGTCCGATTCTGGACTGCATTGATCTTTGTATTTCTAGAGGTAATTAGATCATCAGGACTAATGAATAAATTGAATATCTGATGGGTTTAAAACATGGTGATGCTATTGAGATGACAAATATTGTGATGACAAAAAACGGGGATACTGTGTCAAAAGATGGGACCCAAGAGGAAATAAGTCACTGGAGATAAAGGTCTTTGGAAGCCCCTTGTAGTTCCTTGCTACAATAGTTGTGACCAGGAAGCAAATAATGTTCTTTTCCAAATACTTTGACAACCATGAAGTTCTTCCCAAAGCCAAACAACCATGGATTGAACCTTGACATCATGATCCCCAATCAATCTGTCCTTTACATTGGTTTAAGTAGGCATTTTGATGAAAACTAGGTGGTACACTCTTCATCTTAATTATCCTTTACTCCTTACTACTGTATTCATTCTATAGCCCATTTAATTTTAAAAATCTACATGCTCTTTTTGATCTCAAACTTCCATTTTACAATATTTATGATAGTTAAGACCAGAGGCAACTCCAACAGTGAAGGTTTAGGATACTCTGACAGAGGGTGGCATGCACCAACTTTGCATTTGTTTATTAGGAAATAAAATTCCATTGCTGTGCAGCATCTGCTTTCTGTTGTTTCGTATTTTCTTTTCTTTTCCTTTTTTTTTGTACTGGTGACAAGATAGAAAAGCATAGGAAACTATAATATTCCCATCTCCTTTCTGTTGCTGAGATTGGACATTCTGGTCAAAGCAATTTAAAGAAGGAAATTGGCTTCCATATCCTGGTCACAGCCCATCATGAAGCAAAGGGCATATGTACATGAGTGGAAAATTCAGAGGTCAAAGGCAGATATTTCTCTTTATCCCTGTCCAACTTAATTTTTGAAAGCAAATCTCTCACTGAATCTGGAGCTCACCCATTGGCCAGTAAATCCCAGGAATCCTCCTGCATCTGGCTCCCCAGCAACTGTTATTATAAACCACAAACTACCATGCTTGGCCTGGGAATTCTTATGCTTATGATGTAAACACTGTAGGATCTGAGTCAGCTGCCCAGTCCCCCACTATTTTTAAACTTCTTGGGACAATGGTATGACTTTCAAAGGGCCGTGTTCTGAGGGAGATTTATGGAAAGGTTCTGAGGTATTCTTGTGGCCCTTACAACAGTCACCCACTAAATCCTCAGTCTCCTTATGTAGTCCCTATAGATAAAGCCTGGTTAAAACTCTGCACTGATTAAAAATTTAAAAAAAAAAAGATATAGACTGAGCTAGATAACAGTGCAAAGGTGCCAGTGTCAATTTAATTCTTAGATAATATTTGAGGGAAAAACTTGCTGCCTAAATCACAGGAAGCCACAAGAAGCATTTTGTTAATGTCATGCTTGCCTATTCCTACCACACAAAATGCTTGTGTGGCTTAGAAGGTATGAGATAAATTTAGTGAAGAAAGTTATTTCCCAAACTTTTATATTTTCTCTATGATTCAAATCTGAGTTTTACATCAGTTTTAATATCATGTCCAGCCAAATGTATTTGAAAAAAATGCAAAAGATTCTGTCTTTTATTATTGCTGCCTGATGTTGCAGTTGTCCTGAATAAATAGATAGAAAGCCAAAGTCAGGGTGAAAGGAAAGAAAAGATAATTGCGAATAAAATATTCTGTGCATAATCAATAGTGAAAACTTCTTTTGCTGGTTTCTTTGTCCAATACATATGCTTCCTAATTTTCATAACTGTATAAACTACATTCATACATATTTTATATTTAAAAACCTAAATCTTCCTGTGGTATTAAGCAAAAATGCATCATATTGTACAGAATTTCTAATTTCCCAGTTTATGTTACAAATTAGACCCCAGTCATATTTTGGCATTAATATTACCCATCATTCCTTGCAGTCAGGGCTGTTCATATGATGGAGCAATAAGCAGTTCGATGTAAACTTAAGATCCTGCCTGAGACATCTATTTAAATTTCGTATAGATGAAAGAAGACCTGGCCTGTTTGTCTTTGCTCTTCCATTCCAGCGGCCTCTTCCGGCTTAGTCTGGAGAGCACACCAGTTCGCTCATCTCAGGATCAGTGGTCATGAGGAACTCGTTCACATGAAGCATGGAAGTAGAAAATAAACATAACACGGGATGCTTTCACTCTTTGAACATAAAATGTCATTATCACCTTGGGAACTTGGGTTTGTCTCCCTGTTTACAGACTTTTGAGAAATGTTTTGGCTTCTGAGGGCAGTTGTCCAACAGCACATGAATTCCATAATGGTTTCATAGCACATTAGTATCACTGTTAGATGTCACCGAGAGTGATACTAGGTGCTTGTTAGAGGAGAGAAGCTTGCCACTAGGGATGTGTGATTGGGGATCTCTCTTCTCCTTGCTCCTTCCTGTGATTTCTCACTGCTTCTAACACTGAGTTGTTCAGATTTGCCATGCCCTCTCCACCAAAATGAAACTGTGAGCAAAAGCACAGGATTCCTCCCTGCAATTGAATATCTCGGGTTCCTGGTCATACCAACAACAGAGCAAAGCCCCCCATGACTCCAGCTACATCACTGGTTACCATTCTTGCACCAACTTTGGAGTGTCCATGCCCAGAAATTTTGTGTAGTGAAAAGTAAAACATCACAAGTTTTTCAAGGTTCTGATCTAACAACTATGGAGGTCATACAGCTGGGCAAACAAAAACACAGTGGAAATTTTAAAATATTACTATGTAAGATTAGATGATTATAAATAACATTTCCTAAGTAACTTTACCTAAAGGTAAGATTAGTCCTCTTAGAATCTTCTTCAGAAAAAATGAAGGAAGTTTTTAAACAGAATAACTCTTCCAAATATATTTACAATATGATAAAATTTTAGAAAAAGGAGTTGGTGCAGTGATAATAAGTTTTTCTTTCTTTGACAGCTTCCTTAAATTTTAAAATTGTTTCTTGATTTTCCATAGTACTACAAAAATCTGTCATTGGTATAATTTTACTGAGAAACATTGACTTGTGCCTTAATAACACATGACATGTTGATATTAGGAATTGAAATCAATTATTAGAAAGACAGCTTTGAAATATTTGCCCATGGGGWTTAAAGATATTAAGGTCATCATGACTTTGTGAGGCACTGGGTTGGGWAAATCAGAAAACAGCTCACTTTGGCTCTAAGTGCCTTCAAATGCCGGCAGAAGCTTCCCACAGTTCCCACAAGTGTGAGCTGCACTGTGCTGATAAGAAATAGAAAGTAATTTCTGACATATAATATATAAACTCTTTAAATTGATTTTTAAATCTGTCCTTTCTAAATTGTCTATTTTGTGGCTCATCCTGATAGTCTCACTGCCTAGAAAGCCAACTGTGACAGCTGTTGCATACCAAGCACGCAGTCATTTTTATTAGAAAATATTTTTATCCATCATCTCCAGATGCACAGCACTTTATCAGATGTTGGATTCCATGGCGAAGATGAGATATATTGCCATTCAAAGATTTAAACATGAGTTTTTTAAGGATGATTGCTAGCTGAGGTTTCTGTTTCACCAGGTCTCACATCTGTTTAGTTCCAAATAAACACAAAAAGGCCTACATGAATTATAAACTGATTGATCTATTAGCTCTGGCTCCTTATCAACTATTATAACTTATATTAGTCCATAAATCTTGTCTGTGTGAGTCACATGGCTTGCTACCTTTTTCGGTGAGGCAGTCACATCTTGTTTCCTCTGTGTCTGGATGATGATGCAGACTGAGTCTTTCCTCTTCCCAGAATTCTCCTGTTTTTGTCACCCTGCCTATACTTCCTACCTAGCTATTGGCCTATCAGTGTTTTATTAAAATACAATTGACAGGGTACAGATCATTGTCCCACAGCAGATGATACTGCTCAAACTTTTATATGTCTATTCCAAATGAACTATTAAAGGCATAAAATATTTTCATATGTGAGGGGAAGGTAATATATGTATAAAATGAAGAGTTGTAGAAATAAGGGCTTGATTGAAGGCTCAGAGGTTAAGCATCATCTTTTGGTTCTTGCTGGGGACCCTCGTTGAGATCTCAGCACCCATATCAGGCATCTCACAGCCATCTGCAATTGAAGTTCCACACAATCTCATATCCTCTTCTTGCTCTGTGGGCACCTGCATGCATATATATGGGTGTACTTGCACACAGATATACACATACATAGCATACTCGCACACAGATATATACATACATATAATTAAGAATAAAATATTTTTAAAGTTATGAAAATGAGAAAACAAGCCAATAATTAAAAAAATAGACTGACTATCTAATAAAAACTGTAGAACACTGATGTGTTAAAAAGTCAAGTTGTCATTATATTCATATATATGACAGAGGTAATGATATATGCTTATGTAAAAAATCATATTGTTTATGGAAAGTTGAATGTGGGATATGCCACAACAGACAAAAATAAAATAGTCAGCCTTTAAGTGTACAAGTCACCACACGTATTGTGATATAAATGGTTTATGAGCAAGACCAATATATAATTTTCTATGCACACCATATATTAGCATTAACTAGTATAATTAACATTACATAAAAACTGTTTAAAATATGTCAGTCGATCTATGTTCTAGATGCCCAGAAAATATAGGAGCAAACATTCCTCATGTCATTTAAATGACAAGGTTAAAAATGAGAATCCAATGTTAAAACATTATGAAGGAGTTTAATTCTTTAGTTTAAAAGCACAAAGTGTTCATTACCAGTTTGCTTGCATGATGCTGTGGAATGTGTATTTTGTTCCTCTATAAATTCTGGGTTGAAACTGTAACCTCAGTGTGATTATCTTTTCACCTGAGGCCTTTGGGACGTAAATGGCTCATAAGGGTGAAGCTAGAGTAATCTGAATTACTGTAGCCAATTGATCACAAAGTGAGGATAGAGGGTGATCATAAGAAGGATTCTCATCTGATCTCAAGCATGCTATCACCTGGATCCCTGAATTGTACCAGAATAATGAGATCAATTTTTTTAATCCATAGTCTATACAATTTGTGGTGTCTTGTTATAGTAACTTGAACTGAACTGATAAAATATTATAGAAAAGAAGAGTAACAATAGGAGACAATGAGTATAGTCATTCTTTCAAATTTTAAGCATTATAAAGGATCACACTAAACACATACATACTAATTTTAAAAAGAAAACACCCCTAAATATGCTTTCCTTATACAGAGAACTATAGACTACTGTCTTTCAGATATAATTTTTTGATGCTTGGCAAAGACAAACATATCCTTAAGCCTTGCGGTCTCTGCTCTCTGCCAGAGTCCTTGTGATGGCTAGAAGTAGAAATGATGACCACATCCCTGACCCTCTGAGAAAATGCAAGAAGAGATGGCACCTATTCAGCTTTGTGCTGGGTCTGTGTGTCTTCTCCAGGACAGTAAAAATGGGGTGGAATGCAAAGAATGGAGCTGCTGTCCTCTTGTCCTGAGATAATAATGTGAAAGATGAAAATCACACCAATTTTCCAACTGAGAAGCAAAAAGAATGAGGAAAGCAGGGATCTGAATGAATGTCCTGAATGTTCACCAACCATAGGTCACCAAAAGGTCAATGATGAATGAAGTCATGGGTGAATGAAACCAATCACACTGAATCCAGTATGGACTGAAAAGTATGTATTGAACAGTAATCCAGGTGGCCTCTCGAAGACACCTATGGTGGTATAGGATATAAAGACTGAAAATTAAATTGGCATTTGAATTGTAGCTTGTAATGGATCATCTTCCAGGAAATGCATGTGTTCTAAATTCAGTGACTTGCTCACATACTAGGGCACTCTACTTTAATAAGAAGCTTGAAGGTTATAGTTTGGCCAATTTACAATGCAATGTTATCTATCACAGATAGAGCTGGGAAAATCCCACCAGGAATGAGAGATGGTAATCAAAAGTGCAAGATGACATAAAGATGGAATTAAAACATAAATTTTTGTTTTTTTGTATTATGGATTTTTGTTTGTTTGCTTGTTTTTGAGACAGGGTTTCTCTGTAGTTTTAGTGCCCATCCTGGGACTAGCTCTTGTAGACCAAGCTGGCCTCGAACTCTCTGAGACCAACCTGCCACTTCCTCCCAAGTGCTGGCACATAAATTTTTAAGGCAGTTACCAGATGTGTCCCAGCATATAATTGTAAACATTCTTTTAAAAAATAGAAGAAAGAGAAACTGTAGAGATAGTTCAGAGGCTAAGAGCATTTGTTACTTTGGCAAATGACCTGGGTCTAGTTCCCAATACCCACGTGGAGATTTGGTTCACAAATCCCATAATGGCAAGAAAATAAATATCACCTAAAAGGTGGAAAGGTTGTAATAACCCGTTTGGAGTCATAAGATGCTGAAAGAAGATGAGTGATGTGATTTAGGAATGAGAACAGCACCCAGAATAGTTACTGAAATCACTATCCAAAAATTACTTAACAGAATTTTTATTGCTATTATCATCATTATTATTATGTACATGTGTACGTGGATGTGTATGTGTGCATGTGTGTGTGTGTGCACACATGAGTGAAAGTATCTGTGGAGGCCAGATGTGAGCACGAGATCTCCTGCAGCTTGAGTTATAGGGGTCCTTATGAGCCACCCTACTTAGGCGCTAGGAACTCAACCCTAGTCCTCTTCAAGAGCAGCCTGCACTTTCAACCCCTGAATCACTTGCCCATCCCCATAGAGAAAAATTTTAAAATACTGACGATGAATTAAAATATAATAGTAAAAATGCAATCAAACAAGGAAGAGAGGAATAGAAAAGTTAGAATAAATAGAAAAATAATAGATAATTCCATTCAAATTATAAGTAAAAATTAAATTATGGTGAAACAATTGATATAAAGAGGTACAGAAAATATTGGAGACTTAAAAGTCAATAATTACTTTGTGCAATTTGAAATCTAATTTTTATTTTAAATTGCATATATGTCTGTATGGGTGGGGGCAGTATTTGCATGTGATTGGATTTCCTGTGGAGGGCAGAAGAGGTCATTGAAAACACTAGACTTAGACTTACAGGCAGTTGGGAGTCACCTCATGAGGGTACCAAGAACTAGACTCAGGATTTCTATAAATGTAGCACATGCTCTTAACCATGAAATAATTTCTCTGGTTCCTATTCTGAGCAATTTTTAACAGAGAGTTTTGAGTACACACCCTTGGTAGATATATCCTGAGAACAAAATAAATCATGAACTTATTTCATATGTAATAATAGGCCATCTTTAATAACCATATCCAGATAGTAATAACAAAGATAGAAAACAAATATAAATGGAAAAATCAAGGGCATTAAGGAAAATAACCTGGCATATTAAATATAAACTGAAAATACCAAATTATCTTACATTTTCTATATAGCATAAAATTTACTTCTGAGTTCATGCTATGAATAGCTCTAGACAAATATAGTAGTGGTGAACATACCAACTGCTGAAATTATAGTAATTAAATAGTCTTTTCTACTTATAAACATCAAGACTTCGTGAGACACCACTGAGTCTCATGACTGGCAAAGGACACAGTCCAGGGACTAGAACAGACTTTCATGAGCAAATAAAGAAAAGGGAAGGTACAGAAAGTACTGTGGTCAATTCAAATAAACCAAGTGTCCATAAAAGATGTTCCCATGTTCCAATAAAGGATGATTTTAAAAAGCACAAAATATTAATGGATGGCATTTATAAATACATAACATATATGTTAACAAGTGTGGTGTTATAATAATAAAAGAACACAAAACAGAACATAGACATATTTGGAGGCTACTAAAGTAGGACAATGTATAAAAGAAAACTTCCTGTGGTTACCAGCTTTCATTTTATAAACTCTAATTCCAGAAACCCAGCAATAGATGGGGTAAAGGCACTCTTAATGGAAGAATTAATCTCAGCTAAATAATCCCTTCTAGTAGAAGTAAAGCCAGAATGTCACCATTGTGCAAACCTCAGTGGCATTGTGCAGTTACTCAGTGGTCATCAATTCCTAGGGATATATATGAAAATGCTGGCTGTCAGTGAATTGTGGGTGAATAGACGCCTGTAACACAGCCTGAAGCCCCTTACCATCATCAACACCCCACATAGAGACAAGCAATCTTAAACATTCTGCACCTTCTAATAACATGTAAACATTCTTGAGCAAATTCCAAGCCAGACTTCAGCAACCATCTTGACAAGCTACTAATCTTTAAGGAAGATACAGCAGAGGGAAAACAAAAGAAAAAAAATATCTGCTTCATTTATAAAAAGTAGAACAGGTTTCTTTTGTAATGTAAAAGCTTCATCAAAAGACACTTAACTGAGTAAATGTCTCATTCTAACCTTTGCTGAGACTCAACTGTCAAAATAGGAATAGGGCAACTCGGGATTTGAATGCTACCTGCAAATCCAGTGGTGTTAAAGGATAATTGTTTCTATTTAGTACCAGCAAAATAGTGTGTTAATTTTTAAATAGAACCCTAATCTCCTCAATACACATTCTGAAATATTTATAAAAGAAAGAAAGAATGGTTAGAATTAACTTGAAAGGATCCATTAGGCTATGGTGGTACTGATGAGATAAATAGGGAGGAAGTACCATTGAAGAGATGTAGGGCATCCACAGTCCCTGTCAAGAGGGGAAATATGCATCCATTACACAATTTTACTTTTTTCAGACATATCTAAAGTTACTTTATACTAATAGAAAAATGAGCTTTATCAGACTGAAAATTTTTACTAAAAGGAAGTAAAAACATTAAGAAAATGCCCCAAAGAGTTTTTAGAAGCACATTCATGAATCTGTGCTATTAAGCATGTGAAAAACAAATCTATTAGGTTTTTCATATTGGAAATAAAATTAGGTTACAAGAAAAGATAGCATACACACTAATAGGAAATTATTGATATTAACCTGTCCTTGTTAACAATAAATTGTATTTTTCAGAAATTTAATAGATACTATTTCACTTTATACTTAAATATAATTAATATACTATTAAATGCTTAAACCAACCACCAAAAGTATTAAGAGCATAATGAAAAATCTTAAACAGAACTAAATACCAAAAGAGAGGAGAAAGGAAGAAATAGATTGAAAAAGAAAGAAAGGATCCCAATAAAATAATAAAGATGAATTCAATACACATAATTACAGTCAATCCACAAAACTAAATTTTGGTTTTCAAAGACAAAATTTGTCAAGTGAAATTCAAAACCAGAATAGCCTCATATTCCTTGACAGACTCAAACCAAAAAAAAAATAACATGAGAAGTTTGACAGTAAAGTATGAAGGTTTGCTTCAGTTAAATACAGACTAGGTAGTACCCCTGTTATATATGGTTTTTATTTTTGTGGTTTCACCCCACAGACAACAAAGCTTGAATATATTATGTGCGAATTTCCAACAATTCTGCTTTTAAACAAACACACAGATACCAAAACAATTTTAAGTTACACACCATATGAGTAGCATGACAAAGTCTCACACCATTGGGTTCTGCCCCTGCAGTGGCATGAATCTTCCCTATACTTAGAGATTCTATTATATCACCTGCTAATTGCGGTCATCATATTGACTGATATGACTCTGTACAGCTCTGTTCAATAGATTCTTATTTCATTTAATAATGGACCTAAAACAGAAGGATTGATGCTGGCAACTTTCATGAAAAGACCAAAAATGCTGAGACAGAAGATGGAAGGACTGATATAGAGAGCATATTACTTTAGAATTATAATACATAATTTAAAAGGATTACAAAATAAATCAGTTGGGCAGTGGTGGCACACACCTTTAATCACAGCACTCAGGAGCAGAGGCAGGTGAATGTCTGTAAATTCTAGGTCAGCCTGATCTAGAGTGAGTTCCAGGATAGCCAGTTCTAAACAGAGAAACCCTGTCTTGAAAAACAAAAAACAAAATAAAATAAAACCAAAAACAAATCATCATCAACATTAACAAATCACCACATATGGCATCTTAGTAATACTATAGTAAGCATATAAAACAAGAATATATAATATGTAAAAGCATATTCAATTCAAAAATATACTCTTTATTTTATGCTTTCTCTCTGAGCTGAGGAATGACTATTATTTCCAAGAACATCTACAGCATTTAAAAATTTCAATTATTCTTGTTGATAAGACTGCCCCGGCACATTTCAGGAAGGTTAAGCATGCAGCTCATGTTCTATCAGCACAGAGCAAATGGAATTCAGAATCAATAGAAAAATAATCATAACAAGTGAAAACAAAACTGTGCTTAGAAATAATCCAGAACAACAGGAGAGTCAATGTTTAGAAACATGTAAAAAAATCTACTAATGAAAACCACACAACGCATATCTGTACAGCAGAGTCAAGACAAAGTGGGAAGATTTGCACCACGTAGTTCTGTATATATATATATATACACACACATATGTTCATGTATGTAGCTAGATACAAACATGCATACATACATGCACACATATATACTTAAATCACTTAAGCTTTCTACTAAGAGTTGTTTTTTGCTGTGTTGAGGGTTGAACCCAGAGTCTTGCACATGCTAAGCAAGAGCTCCAAAACTAATGCACAGCCCCCACCTTCAACTTAAGAATTCATGAGAAAAAATTAATTAAAAAGCCATAACTAAAATGTAACAAAGATAAAAAAGATAAGATTTCAAAAATGCCTGGTTTTAGGAAAAGACCAAATAATTTTTAAAACTTTCTGAAATAAAAATAGAGGGAAATTACAAATTATATCTATTTGGAATAGATAAAGGGGGATATAATTATACATTCAATTTGCACAAAAACTGAGTAAATAAGATACAGAAAAGCTTTGTTAAGAAAATAAAAGTGCAAAAATAATAAAATTGATTCAAGAAAACATTCACAAGTTTTTATTAATATATACACATATACATACATCTATATAGATATATGACTATATTTAAGATTTGGCACTAAACTATTAATTTTTGCTTAGAAGTAAAGAGTAGTATTCAAAAAAATATGAATGATGTCTTAAAGAAGAAAAAAAAACTTGGCATAGTCCCACAAAGATGTCAAACTTTGCAGTCAATCAGGAAGATATAGGCAATAGCACCATATGGATACAAGGCACAACGTCTGGATTGTCAAATATTGAAAATCTGACTAATGCTTTCGATCTGGCTCAGTGGTAGAACTCTTTCCTAGTATGCATGTGGTTCTAACAAGCTGGGAAGGATGGGTTATGTCCATAATTCCACCACTCATAAAGTAGAAGAGGCAGATCTCTGTGAGTTCGAGCCCAGTCTGGTCTTCAGAGTAAGTTCACAGTATTTCTAAATTATACATATGTTGACTATCCCTAAGTGTTTCTGGATTGACACCCTCATAAATTGTATAAACAATATTGCAAATAATATGATTTCTGTGTGATTATTTTGGTTCTAGGTAGCCAGAATTTACAAGCAGCCTTTCACCGACACTTAGATTTGACAACAGTTAACCTGTTCTTTAACCTGGTATATACATCGAAAGTTGTACAAAGAAAGATGTCAGTGGGATTCTCCACAGATTAACCACAAAAATTAGTCAAATATATTTCTATAGAAAAACTGGCTTGAATTAGTTGTGGTATAATTATAGACTGGAGCAGAGCAGGAAAAAGGATGAACTGTGGTTACACAAGTAACATGAGGGAATCCCCAGAAGGACATGGAATGAATGGAGAAAGTGTCACAATGACAGGGAAGAACCTAATGTGAATACAAGCATCAAGAACAATGAGGGAGAATTGTCTGTATTCTGTCAATCATATTTTAAATAAACGGTGATTGGCTAACAGGAAGTATAGGTGGGAAAACTAGACAGGAAGTAGAAATGATGCAATGAGAACAGGAAACTTCTGGGAAGGAGGAAGTTGATTGATATAGGTGGGTCTTCTGTCTATGGTTACTTTCATTGGTCAATAAAGAAACTGCCTTGGCCTTTTGATAGGCCAGCCC
>LOEQ01011404.1:0-26481 GCA_001685075.1 Bramus lutescens
ACTAATAATGAGAGCAACTCATATTCACAGTGTACAGAAGGATTATTCCAAAGAATTTATGTGGTTCTTATATGTCTTGAGCCCTTAGAAATGCTTTATATATACTCTAAGTTTACAAGTATTAGCAAATATACTATATATAGTATAGTATAGATACTTTATATATTAATTTTTGAGACTTCACTTCAGCAATGACTACTATTACTGTTCTTATTTTATAGATGAAAATTGAGATAAAGTCAGTTTGGGCATTAGAAATATTGGCTATGAAATCAAGAAATATGACCCTAGAATCTTGATCTCAAATATGAGCACTGTACTGTGTATGCTTCTGTATAAACTCTTTCACCTTTCTGCCATCCTTCCTACAATGCAGGCCCTCCCTGCTCATTGTCCAAGGCCTGACTGCTTTATAAACCCACACATAAACATGCCTGCCACATGAATTTCCTTATTCTTTAAACACATGTGCTGTATTTCTGGATTATATAACATTTTTGTTCTCTTGGTTTTTGTTTTTTTAAAGATGTAAGTCTTTCTTCCCTATTAAGAGCAAATCTCTAGAAGAATAAAATTCCCAGAAACCCTTATCAAAACAATAAGCCCTCTTACTGTTAGTAAGCACACTTATCAAAATAGTAAGTTTGCCTTGTAAAAACCTGCTGACTGGAGTCTGACTTGAGCATGTAGTAGATTAAGACCATGATTCAGTATATGGAACATTCCAGACTTCTAAGATCTACTTGAAAAAGGGCCCTAGTATTACAGCCCCTGCCATAGTTTATCTGTCATTAGCACAGTAGTGGATCCTGTACACTGTGTTTGAAATAAAACACAGTGGACCTGGATGGCAGGGTTTCACTTTGGATTCCATCTTTCTTGGGCAAACACAAGCTAAATCTTCCTTGTTCCAAATATTCAGACAATGGATGGTGGGATAGTGACAGCTGTTTACACCTGTGTAGCATTTTAATAGGTTTCTTTCTAGACCAATGTTCTATATATTATAAGCATGATTTTTTTCATACAAGTAAACATATATTGCAAGCAAACATAAAATTCTATTTTTTAAAATATATCTGAAAATTTTTACAAAGAACCTTTTGTTTTCTCAGTGTGTGTGTGTGTGTGTGTGTGTGTCGGTATGTGTGTGGATTTCATATATATATGGTTTATATGAAATATATATATATATAGTTTTTGAGGATACATGAATATGCTGTATCTACATTATTTCAACTGCCTTTTCTCTCCCTTCTATGTTTTCCCCACTCTCTTCAGATGCTGACCTCTTCTTAAATTGTGAACATTTTATAGATACAAAGCTGAGTCTGATTAGCCAATTAGGTCTGGCCAACATATGTGTATTTAAGGCTGACCACTTAATATCGAATAGCCTATTAGGACGTCTACCCTGGAGAAATCTAATTCACCCTCAGAAGCTACTGAGACCTTGGAGCTCTTCACCTAGGAGCAGGGTCTTGTGAAGTTTTTCCCTTCCATGGAGACAATCACCTTTTCAGCGGGAACATTTACTAACAATTAATTTTGGATATATCAGTGTTCTAAAATCTGACATTTCCACCACAGCAAACATGTTTGTACCTTGCATGTCTTCACAAGTAGGGGTTGTGAGTTAAGATACCTTTGGGTAGTTTATAGAAAACATTTTTATGAAAAAGATGACTTTTTGCAAATCAAAAAGAATAGTCACTAGAAAAGATTATGTATAATTCTATCTTTTAAAAACTCATATATGTACATGGTTCTATCTTTTAAAAATTCATATATGTATATGTGTGTATGTTTTTCTTTCTGTCTGTTTGCATATATAGAAAGTTACCTAATCTGAGAACAGCTCACAAGAATTTTCATATAACTATGATACAGTTTATAAGCTCTTGCTGAACACAAGCATTCTGAGACATCTGAAAGAGTCATTTTGGTTTCTCTGGTAAATATTTTGTGATTTACAGTTTCCCATTTATGGCAGGATTTGGGTTAAGAAATTATATGACAGCGGTGTGATTACATCAGTGAAGATTTAGATAATGTTCTTCCAGTAGGATAAGTCAGTCTGATTGTACTGAAGGGATGTCTTGCTTCTTAGGCCTACTGAAATCTGTACACAATAAATCTTATGTTTTAAGTGTATTACAAAGCATAAATATTTTCTCCTATATGATCTCATTTTGATTTAGGCCCAGATGCACAAAAATTTCTTTTATTAAACATGTGAGTGTATGCACACACATATGCATGCATACACACACACAACATTTTTTATGTCAACTTCAGATAAACTAAAATATACTCATATATCAATGAACACTCTCATTTAACAAACAGGAGTGTTTTATTTCTGTTTGGTTTGTTTTTTCCTTTGACATTGGAGGTTTGAGGACTCATAATTAATAATTTCATTTAGTATACTAGTCAATCTTTAAGTTTTTGTGAATTGTTTTCTGGATAATAAGTAGTACAACTTTAGACACAAATGTCTTTTCTATGGTATGAAACAAGCAGTCCCCCTTCTCTTGTTGAGAACAACACTCCCCAACCTAAATGCTGAGTCAATATTTGGGTGTGAAGATGACAAGGGAACAAACAAAGCTGAGTCTCTACCTGTCTATAACTACATCAGGAAACCTGTGCTTACAAATGATGCAGTCTAGGGATGAGGATCATTTTCACATCTGCCACTCCAGTTATCAATAGTAATAATTGATGGATGTTTTTAAATTTTTGGTTTTGCTTAATTAAGGAGGACAACAAAACCAAGTTCAAATATCAAAACTCTAACATCAACTGCAAAAGGGCATAAATAAAAATCATCAAAAGAATTCTAGCATCAAACATTTGAAGTATAAGCAATTGGTAATAAAAATAAAAATTAAAGAAAAGATTTCCTGGCTTGAATAACAGCACATACAAACTAAGACTTTAAGGCTGCTCATAATTCCTAGCGAACTGTTTTAAAAGAGACAGGAAGTGCAAACAGTTTAGAATTCCACGTCTGTCATCCTGGTAAGGGAGACCTGGAATTTCAGGCATTAATTAATGAAATGTCTTTTAGTCTTCTTGTTAATACTGGTCTGCAAAGCAAGATTTTACCAACTCCGTTTCTTTATAGCTTCCTGATAGGCCTTAACATAAATGTTCAGTGAAGTGTAAATGGAGGAAGGCACACCCATTTCAATTACAAGCTTATTTGGGGGAAGTTTTGACTCTGATTGTACTTTATCTTCATTTGTTTATACAGCATACAAATCTTTACAGAGGTGTTATTTTCCTGCCAAGATGTTTGCATCGTGAACTTTAGAGAAGATTCACACCAAAGAGAAGAAAATAGTAGGCAGTTGAATGTTGAAGTCTGTTTTCCTCTTGTCTGATAACCCCCCATTTTATCATTATTTAAGAGAAGCAAAGACCATTAGAGAAAGCTAATTGCCTTCATAGTCTTCAGATTATACTGATGCTACTGATAGGAGAATTAAGGTAAATTGCATTCTCAAAATGATTCTGGGAACATACCACTTCCAGTAATGTTTTTATCAAGCAGAACTAAAAGCAGAGAGGGCAAGGATGCACTTAAAGGCAATTATCCATCAACGTTGGAAAACGTAGTTAGAAGATTAAGAGAGTCGAGTATATGCAATATATCTTGATTGCAACAAAGCAGTTGATGTAGCATTATTCAATTTGCTAGCTGAATTCATTTAAATTGGCTTAGGCAGAAGTATAGTCAAATGAACTACCAGCTATCAAAAGAGTCATAAATAATAGATAACAATAAACACATTTGTTTTACATGTTCCTAATTTAGTTACCCCTCCAATCTCTTCAGAACAGAATATGACAGTTAATATAATAGATGATACCCACAAGTTATCTTAGGATCTTTTAGGAATCCCATCTGTTCTACAAACTTGCAAGGGCCCATTACGTTATCACCAACAACTCCCATTATTTAGAGCTTATTTTATTTATCTATAGTGAATTTTTAGCTCCCCTTTACATTTATGTTTGTGTGTCTGGAGTTTTTCTTAATGGAAAATATCATGAGTAGCAGTACAAGGCTGTGGAAATAGCCTTTGCCTCCATACGTACACGTTACTTAGTGGCCCTTCCTTGCTGGTTGGTGGAGGTGCATGGTTCAAGGAGTAGTTTCCTTTCCTGCATCCAATATTCACCTAAATAAAGGAGTAACTTACACTAAATGTGGACTGACCACTTGAAGATATAATAACCAAGCCAAGAGTTTCCATATAGTCCTTGAAAACCAAAACCTGTAACACAGACACACTTGAAGACAACATGACCTTATTCAAAGAAAGGAGACTTTGTAAGACACACAAAGACTTTCCCAGCTCTGGAACATAGTCATCACTAACATACCTGCTTTGCAAGCATAAGGGACTAGTTCAGGTGCCCAGCATCCACACATAACTGGGTGTGGTCATATGTATCTTAAGCATTGGAGAAGTATAAACAGGTGGTTCCTCAGAGCTAATTGGCCATCTAGTCTTGCCAGTTAGTGAACACAAGGCCTGGTGAGAGACCTTGTCTCAAGAGATAAAGTGAGTAGCTATGGAGAAAAGCATCCAGTGTTAGCATATGGCCTTTCATACACACACACACACACACACACACACACACACACACACACACTATACACAAAAACTTAGGAAACATTTAGTATCTATCTGAGACAGTATCTTCCTATGAAGCTCACACTGGTTTATTCCCTCACCTCAGTTTCCCAAATATTGGGATTATAAATTTTACCACCCTGTCTAATGCTTTTTTTTAGTGTTTAAGTGAGTAGTCCTTCTGTTACTTTCTAGGACAATGTTTCTCAGCATGGTGATTGGCTCTGGGGATACTCAGTGAAGGTCTAGAAGAGAGGGCAGATTATAGTGAACTTTACTGTATCTTTGAGTCATCTTCTGGGGCCTGGTGAAGTTAAAAAATACTGAGCCAATATTCATATAATTATAAGAAATAAAATACGTATGTAGCATAAGCTACACACATGAAATAGGAAAAGATTTTGATGTTAAAAATACAGAAAATCATGTGTGTGGCACAGCTGGGTAAATAGGGCATTTGCCAAGCCTACTGACCTGATTTTTTATTTTCTATACCCTCATGGTGGAAGCAGATAACAGACTCCCATAAGTTGTCTGAACCTCAGTGCTGTGGCATGTGTACCTCCCTCCACACATAATACGTAAAATTTTAAAACAAAATTTAAAAAAAAAACTTGTAAAGGAGACACAGCAAAGTTTAACCAAGTTTAGCATCTGATAACGGGGTGAGGACATGGGAAGAAGGCAAGCTTTGGGGAAAATGATAAGAATCTCTACATACTGAGAGAATGGGCATTTGTGATCCTGGGAAACAGCTATGGGTCCTGTTGCCTAAGTCTTCTCACCAGTGGTTAAGCAGGTACTGATGTAGTCACTATTATACACCCCATCTCTTTTCTGTGCTTGTCTCATACCATTGACTGCCCTGGGAAAGTAAGACAGTGTCATAATTCTATAATTTCTGAAGCTGAAAGAGCCACATGAGAGGATGTGTAAATGTCCCCATGTCCCCATTTCCTAGTTATTTAAAATGGAACATGATCTAAGATAGAGACTAGGAAGGAAGAAACTACATGACTCTGATCTTCTTGGCCAGGAAGAAGGGTTTTTTTTTTTTTGAATCATGACAGAAAGCTTTAGAGACAGAAATGGCTGTAATTGCATTTAAATGTAGCCAAGAAAGAGTGAGTGCAGCACAGAGGAAAAAATTTGATTTTCTCACTATTGATATGGTTGTAGACAAATTATTTAACCATTATGAATATCTTTCCTCATCTGCACAGTGCAGAATATAAGTCACATTTCTCAGAATTGTCATGAATATAAAGTAAAATAACATATAAAATGCTTGATTTAATAACTACTTCTAATAAACATTCCTGAAATGGTAACTATTCTTTTTATTAAATCTTATTTCTTTGGAGTCAAAGCAAACAATGAGGACTGGGCAAGTTACATTGTTATTTTTCTATTATAAAAGAATACCAGATGACATAAATGCATACTTTTAATTGTTACTCAGTCATAAGAGGAACTTATTGTGTTGATCTGTTTTAAAGACCACAATAATATTGAGCAGCATTGAAACAGCAGTTTTTCAAACATAGTTAAAAGTCATCTTCAAAAACATGTTTTAAATATCAATGCAATCAAGATATAAAATAAAAGCAAATGTCTAATAATATTGCATTTTACACAAGGAAAGTCCAGAATATGCTAAAGAAAGAAAGTTAGTATTTTTATTCGAGTATGCCTTTGAATATTGATTTACTTAATTATCTATGTTTACACGTGTCTTGCTTTAAAAGTTATTTCTTTTTGAGTATAAACATAAGGTATACTTATTTTCAAATATAAAGATGAATGAGTATAACAATAAAAGTAATTCTACTGGTCACAGGCTCTGTGTGTGTGTGTGTGTGTGTGTGTGTGCAAGTGTGCATGTGTGTTCACATGAGCATACGAGTGGACCTATGCGCCATGGAACAGAGGTGAAGAACAGAAGACAACTTTCATAGGCAGTCTTTCCCTTTCACCATGTAGGTCCTAGGAATCAACCTCAAGTCTTCAGCCTTGTCTGCAGGCTTCTTTACCTGCTGAATTGAACATATAAGGCTCCTATTTACCTCCTTGCTATTTTTTAAAGTTCTGAAATATTTCTGCTCACAATATTCCTTAATTCATATTTTATGCATTTACTTAGAGTTTTACCCCTTAATTCTTCTTCTTAACAATTTATTGTACTAGTGTTCTGCCATGGAACAATCTCTGTACAGTGCAAATGTGCATTATTCTCATTGGTTAAAAAAGAACTGACTGGTCTATAGCTAGTCAGAAGAGATAGGGTAGGAGAGCCAGACTAAGAGGATGCTGGGAAGAAGAAGGACAGAGTCTGAGGAGTCTTAAGCCAGACACAGAGGATGTAGGATGTGTAGAAAATGAGGTAACAAGGCCACGAGTCAGCCCAATAGCAGGCATATGAATCAGAGACCCATGTTCACACACTCAAGAGTCCCCTCCCAAAAAAACACTTAACTAAAAGTTATACTTACATATGCAGATGGCCTGGTGCAGACATGTGTAGGTTGGATGCTTGCTGCTTCAGTCCCTGTGAGTTTACATGAGCTTTGCCCAGTTGATTCAGACAGACTTGTTTTCCTGGTGTCCTCCATCCCCTCTGGCTCTTACACTTTCTGCCTCCTCTTCTGCAAAAACAGTTTTAGTAAAACATTCCTCTCTCAGATTTACATGATTTCTCAATTTTTACATGTCCATCTACTTTTTCATCTCTTCCTAGGATCCTATAAATGAACACTTTCTTTAGTGTTAGATGATTTGAGAGATACACCCATTTTGGCTTGACCCACCCACAATTACAGTCTTTGACCCAATTTTTTTTTATGTTTGATATTTACTACTTTGAACAATGGCATATCTTGACAATGTTTTTTGTGTTGAAATTAATTCTTCATTAGAAGTATTTTAACTTCTTTAATGTTGTGATTTATTTTTGATTTTTTAAAAATGACATGGTAAAAGACAGGATCAGAAAGAATGATAGTTTCAGAGTTTACTTCCAAAACAGGATCACTGAGGAGCAATTCTATAGGTCTCCCTAAAAATTTTTACACAGGTTCCTCAGTTAAACTCCAGTCTCATTTTTAAGAAAAAAAAAACTCCCTAGGGGCTGCAGAGATGGATCAGACCTGAGTTTGGCTCTTCAGTGCCTACAGTAGAAGTCAGGTGTGGTCTAGAGACTGTAATCCCAAGGCTTGGAAGGCAGAGTCAGGAGGATTCTTGGAGCATGCCAGAAAGCCAGTCAAGCAGAACCAATGAGCTCCAGACTTAGTGAGAGACATTTCTCCGAAATTAGTGTGGAGAATGATTGAGGAAGATATCCAGATGTCAACCTCAGGTCTCCACAAGCATGTGACTACATGTGAACTTGCACCCTGTTTGTACATACATGTATACACACATGTACACACACACACACACAGAGTTAACTTCTTGTAAAATTAACTTTAACATATACAGAGACCCATAAACTCATACTTCCCAAGGTAGCTTATTTTCTTTGTGCATGTTTTATACTTTTCTCATAGTCTATTTTCCAGTACCAACCAGTGTCTGAAACTGTTTTAGGATCTGTTTGCAGAACCCAATGATATCTGGGAACCCTATCAGTATGTTGTAAACAAGCGCATCTTGACATGACTCTTTATCCTCCAGAACTTGAGTCTCTGGCAATGCATCCCAGCAGGAGACAGAGCAGCCAGGGAGTGGCACTTGACATTCCAAGATAGGAAATCAGTTGCAGGAGCAGCTGAGCCTGGGAGAGCTAAGAGTGGCTCATGTAGGGATTATGGTCTTTCTGAGTTGTCTGTCTGGCAAGAGAAGATGTAGGGCTGCTTTAGGATAACTGGAAATGCACTCAGCCCCTTATAGTAAGATGGTTGGTAGAGTCATGCAGAGGAGGCGTATAATCCTTCAGAGAGGAGATTAGGAGATGTAGACATCAAACACCGCTGACAGTAAAAAAGGACCAAAGAGAATCTACCCACAACAGGATAAATTTGTCCTTTTTCAAGAAAAAAAAATCACATTTTAAAAAATCCTCCATGAGAGGGTTATTAATGTTTATTTTGCTGGTTGGGATTAAATCCAAGACCTTGTACGTGATAGGTAAGCATTGCACCAGTGAGTTATACCTCTAGACCTCTAGGAGACTGCTAAGCAATCCGATAATTAAAAGAAAATATGTTAATCAGTATTTTGGAAATGTCAGGCTTGCTGGAAAAATTGGATAAAAGAACTGGAACTGAATGTTTATATATTCTGCTTTGCGTTTTTCATGAGTCAATCAAAAGAATGAGTACAGATGGAAAAATAAAATGGTGAGAGAAGACAGTGCATTTAGTGCCGATTAATCAAAACTAAAGTCTATAGGGATGCTCTTGAGACAACCCAGTGACAGAATC
Organism: Bramus lutescens; assembly: GCA_001685075.1. NCBI lineage: Eukaryota > Metazoa > Chordata > Mammalia > Rodentia > Cricetidae > Bramus > Bramus lutescens. Next base: position 9,074 of record LOEQ01011404.1, read on the forward strand.
TAGGGTGGAACTGGGCTGCCAGTGACTTGGCTTGGCACAGTGAGGCTGGTTCTACCCCTTAGTCCGTTCTCTGTGCTTCTGCTCCAGTGTGCATTGGTCCCCCATGGTAATGAAAAGTCTCTAACAACAGAGGCTCTACAGCTTATGTGTTCACATATAAGCAGAGGTTTGTGCACTTTAGATCTGATACAGCCAAACCTACCCTACAAAATGTCTTCAAAGATATAGCGGTCTGCGGGGAAAAGTCACAGGTATCCTCAGAAAGGAGCTAAAACCAAGTATCCTCAGAAAGGAGCCAAAATAGAACAGAAGGGACGTGTGAAAATCACAGCTGACTGTGGTTAGTAAAGAAAGCAGGAGATACTCTGTCATTAGGAAAGTTCAGAGCAGATCAGTAAGGAGAAAAAAACAAAGTTATAACATGAACTTAGATTTATTGATAATATATTATTAAAAAAGAGTATAACTGAAAAATCCAAATAACAGTTTCTTAAAATAAAAAATTAAAATTAAAATAGTAATTTTATAATACTTTTGTTTCTGCAGATCTTTCCTTGCAGGCATCTTCATTCTTTACGTACAAAAATTTAAAAAGTATTTATTATTTCTTTATTTAAAATGAGGTGTATGCATGTGTATCTGTGTGTGAGTGTAGCCTTGAACGTGCAGGTAGCCAGAGCAGGAGTTGCCGACAGTTGTCAGCTGCCTGACATGGGTGATGGAAATTGAATCACATCCAGAGAAGCAGTAAACTGAACCACTGAGCCGCCATCATTCAGCTTCTAGCAGCTGAAGTTCTTGAGTTGAATTATTGGTTCACTTATTTCCATTCCTCCCTGTCTCATCAGAGTACCTGGGACACTCTTACTTTGTTTAAACTCATAAATTTGGCCTCACCACATACATTTTGATTTACAGTCCCCTGGTTTGATGTTTTTCATACAGCATGTTATTCACATGTGAAAATATTTTAATTTCCAAGCTTTTTCTCTTAGAAAATATTTCTTAATGCCTTGGGATATTAATTACATTTTAGACAAAGGCAGTGACCTGTACAAAATCCTGCTTCTTTGATTTAGTTTTCACTGAGGTTAATTTTCACCAGCTAAACACATTTTAATGCATGCTCTATATTTATTAATTCTAACATGCAACATCTTGACAAGGAAAAAGTATGTACATGTTTCACCTTTTCTTATTTAAATCTTCTGAGGTTTGTTTTACTTTTTTTCATAGGGAATTTCACTCTTATTTGATAAATGCATCAAGGCTGATCTAGTCCTTTGAGAGTCATGTGTTGTCATTCTCTGGATGGAACCTTGCTTTCAAAGGCCCTCGATGGTTATTTTCCACAGTGAGCGTTATCCCATGGATCTGCTATGAAGATCAAAGAGGATAAGCTTGGAAGGCACTGGCTCTGGGAATGGTCCATGGCAAACACTCTGTAGATGTTTACTTCACCCTCTTCCCTCCAGCATCTCTGTTCATTTATCAGAGTCTACCTAATTTCAAAGTTTCATTCTAGAGAGCTCTTTAGTCCAAGAAGACAGGGATAATATATATATGGTTGGATTTTAGCAAGATAGTACAACTATGCATACTTACGTTTTTAAAAATATTCCATGAGTGTAAGAAAAAAAATGATTCCTCTCAGCTTTTACTCTGTGTGCAGTTAGTATATCCACTTGCATTCTTTATATTCTGTATACATTTTAGACTTTCTCTACATAGCTGCTCAGTTTCTGTGATATAAATTTAAGTTTTCTCCCACACTCTTGAATTGTATCTTGGCTGCCTGTGCGATCCTTACTCTTCTTTGTTAGAAAACTATAAATATTGTCTTTCTCTGGTCCAGTTTTCCAAGTTACTGAGGGAAGCATGTTTGTTCTGACAGACGATTGGTTAATTCTAAGCCCTAGTTAGAGGTTGTAGGATTTGCTGTTTTCCTTGGAGTTCAGGAGTTTCTCCAGGTAATATAGTGTGACATTTGTTGTTGTTAATCTAGCTTGTCAATCAAAAGCCTTTGATCTGAAAACTCGAGTAAGTGAAATACTATTCTGTCTTTATTCCTCCCTCTCCATCTGTTTCTTTGTTCTGAAACACATATTTGATTTCTAATTTTTCTTCTATCATACTTACTTTTTCTTAATTAATACTCTGTTAACAATTTTTAAATTCTTTTTAATTTTATTATGAAAGCTTTCACCAGCACCTATTTTACTTTTCACTTCCTTTACTCAATTTTTAAATTAAGTACACCCTAATATTGGAAAAGCTTTATTACAATATCAGTGTGTATGCGCTTGAGTGTGTGTGTGTGTGCCCTCATGTAAATATATTTAAGCTTTCCTTTAAGATCTCACTTTTTTATTTTTTAAATCTTCTTTTCTTCATTATATTTCTGCCTTTAAATGTATGTAGAGTACTGATGATTGCTGTAATTGCTTCAAGTACATCTATATTTTAAATCACCAGTAATTTTGGATACATAATAATTCCCACTTACTGTTTATCATTTTTACACTGGGTCCACATAGAGCCTTACTTATTTCCACAAACCCACTTATCTTTGCAGGGAAATGTGGTGGGAGAATATGAGGAAGTAGAAGAACACAGTTACAGATCTGCTTCTTTAGAGGAAGGCAGGTTTTAGAAGGCTGATGAGCTGTGTCCTTCCTATGAAAGTTTTTTATCTTCAAATGTAATTTTCTTCTTATAGTTCTATAAAGCTGCTTAGTTAGTATGGAGGTGTGACTTAAAAGGACCAAGCACCTTCAGTCTGCGAACCTTTTTGTTTGGCATATCTAAACAAGATGCTGGAAGTGGTTGTGAGTATCTACTCAAGATAACTACAGTTCCTCAGGAATTCACCCAGATAAGCTACCTCAGGCCTAGTGAAGAAGCAGATCACTCCACCCACCGTGAGCCACTCTACAAACTAGTGTCTGATTGGATTCTGATGTGTTCTTACCTTGTCCACATCTCAGAAACTCAAACCTACAGACAGCAACATTAGAAGAAACTTTGTGTTCACCATTAACTAAACAGATTGAGTACCTTCCCTAAGTGGAGAGCTGAGGGACACAGAAAGCAAGAGCACAAATGACAGAAATTCTCTCCTCCTTTACCCGAATAGTCTGAAAGGAAAAATATGGCAATGACTTTATATTATATTAAACTAAGACTACCTCAAAAGATATTGCTCTTTTCGGGAAAATTCTCTGTGAAAGAAAATTCCTTCAATTTTTTTCAAACTAATAAAAATTTTCTTAAATGAATCCCCAACATTTAACTGCCTGTGTTAGTCAGCTTTCTGCTTCTGTAAAACTCAGCTGAAATTGGCTTATAAAGAACAAAGCGTTTGGTTGGTTGGTTTGGGCTGACAGATTTTCAAGGTTGTAGTCCCTGATAGAATGACCTTTTGATTAGAGGCTCAGGGTAAGCCAACACACTGTGGTTAGCAGTTCATGTTGAAGCACACCTCTTACTTCATGTCCAGGAAATGAGAAAAAGGAAAAGAAGAGGATTGGAGTCCTGCTATCCTCTTTCAGGGCATAACCTGCCCACTAGGCCCTGCCCCTTAAAGTTATCACTGTCTTCCAGAAGCGTGGAAGGCAGACTAAGACATTAACACAGGTGCCACTGGGAGTATTTAAGATTTAGACTGTAACACTGGCTTATTCCTAGCATATCCAGGAAATACTTAGCATACACTAGTGATGGTCTGGGTGATGCTGAGTGAGACATGGCTTTAAGATAAAGGAAGCTAGCACAGTGAATGATTGCACAGGATTCTATAACAAGGAAGATCCCTCATATTACCTACTGGTATATTTTATAATCATCTAATTTTTGTAGAATTTGCCATAAAATTATACCTCAGTATATGCTGTCTAGCCACGTCCTTGACAAAAGATAATAAGCACAGAAAATCCTAGTTTTACTGTTTAACCTATGGATTCTCCCTGGAATTGAAATATTTCTAGAAAAAAATACCTCTGGAGGGTAAAACTCCCTGATAGCAACAGGGACTTACTTCAAAAACCAGAAGCAAACAAATGCACAAGTGAAAATTTTTTTGATGACCTTTATGGAAGAACATAATGTTGAGATGATATATTATAAAGGGGTCAAGGTATAAGATGGCCCAGCTATTATTCTTGAGGGTTCCATATTGTCTTCTTCAGCTTCCATTGTACAACTACTCAAAATTGTAAAAAATTTTCAAGTTTCTGACCATATTGATTGCAAATTTTCCTTCTTTGATACTGTCCAGTCCCACAGCTGTTGTTATAGGAGACTCTGAGGACCATGAAGTGTTTGGGAGATTTCCCCCAATAAGATAAACACTATATAGAAGCAGGACTACCAGGAACTTCTGATGTACTTCATCCCCTCCCCAGGGAAGAAAAGAACAATATCTAGGGCACCATTTGGGTATTGTCTCTAGATCTGTTTCCCTGTATTCAACACAAAGCATCCTTCCTATTATTCTTGAGCAAAAGTCAATGAAGAGGATATAATCTATTACCAAACTGGTAATTCACCTATTCAGTGTGTTCACTACTGATTCTATGAACTTCTCTTACTTTCTAAATTTTTCTTTCCAGAAATCCATATGTCTGTCAACATCTCATCAATAATTTATTGCCTAAATGATCAAACATGCCCTACAGTTTGCAGATTTGATACTGCAGCACATCATCGTTTTTACAACATCATCAGGAATCCTACTGTAATATAATATGCATCATATCATATCCTTTTTAGAAATTCCTGTTACATCCCATCACATTCGGAACAAAATCCAGTATTTAGTTTTGATCTTCCACACGATATTCTAGCTCCTGGATGCCAGAGGACATTGTACGAACTTGAGAGGAGAAGTCACAAAAATGAAAACATTGCAGAAGGCTTGTTTCCCAGAATCTTAAGTGTAGGCTCTTTCCAAATTCTTAGATACTTTCACTCTGCCTGTATGAGAATGCCTGATCTGGGGGGAAGGGCTCCAGTATTGCTAAATAGCTAGCAGAAATAAACTGAGTCTGTCTTTGAAAGACAAACTACAATTGGTCCATCTACAAGTTTATTGCCTTTAGACTTGAAGACAAGAACTAGTGCATCCAGAAGGGGGTATTTCACAATACTTGCTAATATATTGTTTGACCATTGTACTTACTAAACATGGCTTCAAAATACATGAAGCAAAAATGCAGGAATAGGGAAATAGTAAATTCCATAGTCAAAGTTGGTGACTTAGACTCCCACCTCTTACTAATTAAAAATTTTAAATTATAAGAAGATTTAATTGAGCCTGTCATTCACCATTATCAAACTGATATTGATAGAGTATCACACCCAACAACTAAAGAAAGCATCTTTGTTTTCAAGTGATGATCGATCCTTCACCATATTATTGTATCCTGGACAATAATTTTCAAATTGATTATAAAAGCCTGACATTTTTCTAGGGTTTACTGTCTGCACTGGAATTGGAAAGAAAATAAGTGTCAGCAACCTAGAAAGACTCGAAATACTCACAAATTGAGTGATACATTTTCAAACAGTTTACAAGTCAAAGGGGAAAAACATAACTAAAATAATTTGCTTTAAACAAAGTGATAGTGATACCTGTGTGAAACTTCACTCAGATGAAACATATCATAAATGTTAACATTGTGGATTTTTGGTGGTAACGGTCTCCCAAAGTTGAATGACAAAGCAATGCTCTCATGGTATGTGCTATATTGACCTCTTATGATGTGGCCCTTTCTTAGATGTTGTGAGACATCTCCTATTCATCCTCTAAGAGGTCCTGAGGCTCTCTCTTTTTCAATTCTGCGATTTTAGTATTGTTTTCTAAATTTACCTTTTCACTGTTTTTACTAAAATATGTTAATTATGCATAGTAATGGGTTTCTTCATGATATTTTTCTGTGCATTCATAATGTAACCAAATCATATTCTCCTTCCCGATATCTCCTCTTATCCCCTTCTGGATTCCTTCAACCTCTTCCTCTTTCCAACTAGCCCCTCCCAATTTCAGTTAATTTTTAATTTGATGATCCAATGAGTTTCTCTAGGGCTTTATATAAGAGTGTAGATGGGAGTTTGCTTGCAGAAGCCTGTGTATCTTGCCAGTGGCTACACCACTGAAGAAAGTGTCTCTCTTAGTCCCTTCAATTATTAAATGATCTATGTACACATCCTCAGGGAGGATTGGGACCCCATGACTCTCTCCATTTTCATGCTGGGGTGTAGACCGGCCCATCTTGGGGAGATCTTATGCAGGTACTCATAGCTACTGACACTTCAAGAGTACCAAGCCTATGTCATGTCCTGAAGTCATTGTTTCCCACTGTTTCTCCAACTCTCTATTTCATTTCTCTTGCCTCTTCTTCGATGTTCTCTGAATCTTGGATAAGGGTGATGCAGATGTCACATTTGAGGCCTGACATTCAACCATCATTTATTATATGTACTTTGACTTGTTATAATTCTCTGCAGTCACTAATGGACACTGCAAAATGAAGCTTGTTTGACCAAAGTTGATAAGAAAACTATTCTATGGACATCAATAGTTAATTAGATGACAGTTTTTTAGGCACATAATATTCACTTAGAAAAGCAACAACAGTAACTTCCCAAGTAAGTCTTACAGCTGTAGGCATAGTTTCTCTGTATCTCAGAAGCCACTCCCAAATAACCACACAGAGACTTATTGATAATTATAAATAATTGAACAAATAGCTCAGGCTAATTACTAGATAATTCTTATATTTTAAATTAATCCATATTTTTTTATCTATGCTCTGCCACACTGTTTGATAGCTTCTATCAGTATGACAAGTTCATCTTCTCCATTCATCTCTTGAGACTCCTCTACCTCTACCCTTTTTATTCCCAGCATTCTCTCTGTGCTGAAAATTCTACCTCCATGTCTATCAATCAGATTTATTTTAAGAATGAAAACAACTCATTTTCACAGAGTACAGAAGGATTTTTTTTTCACAGCATATAGCTGTCCTAGCCATGGACTTTTGGTTGAGTTTACAATATCCATCCTTTGGAGCAGGCATCAAATCCAGCGAGAAAGCAAGCAGTTACCCTCATGATGGACTTGACACAATTGCACCAATGGCCTCACCTTCTCTGGTTGGCAATAATTATTATACACAGGACCTACAGCTTACTGAGACTACTGAAGAATGTTCTCCTCAGCAGATAGCATATACCTTCTGGTACTATGAAGGCTAGCCTGAAAGAAAGAATCTTCTAGTTCAATTTCAGCTTATATCCTGTTATCAAATCATGTAAGTAATATATTCTACAATAAGGCCTAACCAATGAATTTTGATGAACAATGAATGACAGAAATAATTTCCTGTATTATTTTGGGAACCATCAAGAGTTTTTCTGACCAACAGTCTTAGGAAAGAAACCCACCACAAGCACTGGAATTTTTCTTAAATAATATATTGATTTTCCACTCTTTTTGTGGCATGACTGTGATAAGACATTTCTACAGAAATCCCTTTTGACCCTCTTATTTTTCGAACTTTTCTTTTGTGATATTTATCCCAGGCCATACTTCACCTATGGTGGCTTAGGCTAATTCAAATGCCCTCTGCTGCTTTATTTCTGGTTGCAAATCACAGCAGAGTTGAGATTTGCAAGCTTGGCTTTAGAGAAACCATTAGTCTTTCACACTTTAATTTTGTCATGTCCCCATTACTTGGTTTTTCATTTTTTGTCATTTGACTATTTTTCTTTTGCCATTATGCTTATATTATTTTAGGTGATTAATTGTTACACATCATGATTCTATCCTACTTATACCTTTTGATTCTGGAACAGCTAGAGCTATGTCATATGTCTCAAGTGTTTTGGCCTCTTTCATAAGTTCATGTTTGAGGATAAAGTCTGTTTTTCCCCTGTGAATTTTTGAACTCTATTTGCCTAAAATGTTGAATGGTATTTTGGCATGTTCAGGCTGTTAGAAGAAAATACCATGAGTCTGGGAGTTTAGAAACATCAGAAATTTATTTCTCACAGTTCGGGAGCCTGGGAAACCTAATATCAGAGGATCTTGGGGTCTGGTGAGGGTGTTTCCTTCTCAGCTGAGCTGCAAACAAAGACTGTGTGATAAAACACAGTGTTCAAGTTCCCCCTAATCATTTGGTGGGAGTACATTAATCAATTAAAGTAACTCCTGGTTCATTTGCTTCAAATTACTTTTCTCTAAGGAATTCTCACCCTACTGCTTAGCCTTTTGTTTGTGATGGTTCTTCATCAGCATGCTTCAGTGAAGTCAAATTGTGCATGCACACAGAAGTCTACCCAAAGAAATAGTGTCCCCTTTTTTTTTATATAGCCCTTCAATCTTATTTCTCACTTTACACACACATCTGTTCATTTCACTCTTTCTGCTTGTATGTGCAGTCAAGGATTTTTCAGATAAAGTATAGTTTCTTGCTAACTTTTCATTCTTGAACAAAAATTCATATACTATGTACGCTCTTCTGCACTTTCTTTTTTACACAGAGTGATTTCTTCTAGTAATTACTACATGTAAGTTCATAAGGATTATTAGTTTCATAACTCCATAGTAATTATTTGAATATCTGTGATGTGGCTAAATGAACTAAGCTTGTGATTGAACACTAAGTTAATACCTAGAATTTTATAATGTAAAGTGGTATTCACATTCTATGTCATGTATTTATTGACATAGAAAAGATAAATAGGATTAAAATTTAAAAATAAAAGTTCAAAAGACATGATCTTGACATGACCTCATGCAGACCAATTTTGTAAATATAAAGAAGTCATTATACTTCTTTGATTCTGTTTATAAAACAGCAATAATAAGGGACAGTCTTGAAAACCACCAAATCCTTTTATAAAGTGGTGTACTTCTAATTTCATTGGAGTAGTGAGATGTTTATGTATTAAGGATCTGGTCAAACTACTTTTAAAATTATCAGTTAGCTTTTCACTTATCATTAAATTTTGATTCCTCCCTCTTGCAGGTTCCCTTCCTCTTTCTAAACATCCTCCCTTGCTTCCATGTCACATGGATTCTATTGCCCACTCCTTTGCTCCCTTCACACCCCTTTATACATAGTGTTTCCGTCTCATTGTCCTCTTCCTACTTTTATACCCCATTTATATGTACACATTTACATCTAGATGGTACATGAGAGAAAGCACGTGACACTCGTCTTTTGGAGTCTGGCTTACTTCACTTACCATAAACAGTTCCAAAAATTGAAAATCAAAACAACTATGCATCTAATCAAGTATGCCAATTAATTTAATTGAAAGTTCTCAAAAAAAAGAGAGAAATAGATATTGGCAGTAAATACTTTGTAAAGTGTTCAATATTCTCATCCGGGAACTGAAAATTCATGCTACCTTGAGATTCCACGGAGCTCCAGTCAGAATGGTCATTATCGCGGAAACAAAGGCAGCAAATTCTGATGAGGATGAGAGGGGAAGAGGACACTAGCATAACGGTGATGGGAATGGGAATTGGTCCAGCCACTGTTCAAATAGGCGTGGAAGTTCCTCAACAAGACTACCATAGAACTACCATAGGACCCAGGCGAGCTGCTGCCAAGAATGCTGAGGCAGTTTATCAGAGAAATGCTTGCACATCCACATGTACTCTTTCAGTGTTCACAATAGCCAGCAGAGGATCCAACCTTCTTACCTGTTACCAGACTAGGCTGTAAATGTGGCACATATACACAAGAAAATTTATTCAGCTGTAGAGAAGAATGAAACTGTGACATTTGCAGGAAAACGGAAACAACGAGGGGGGTCATTATTTTAAGCTCTCATCCCTTATCAAAGAAACCTTTCTTTGCAACAGACTGAGACTGTGCTAGAGATCCACAGCTAGTCAAAATGCAAAGAACAAGTGGTTATGAGATGCCCAACCCCAACTGAAATATCTACAAAGAAACCCACGTCTCTAAGGCTCAGAGAACACTGCCGGAGATGGGCAGAAAGATTTAAGAGTCAGAGGAGCAGGATGTCTGATGCTAGATTCTGTCTCCTAAGCATTTCGGGGAAGCTAACCCATAATATCTCAACAAAATGGTTGTCTAGAAAACAACCTGCACAATAACAATACCAGTTGACATGCCAGTGTGGATGGGAAAAATTTTTGCAAGGCTCCACCTCTAGATGATAAGGTTCTGGCAATCAATAGCTGACGTGACAGGATACTCAGTTTTCTCCAGAAATGAGAACCCTGATAAGTTATCCAATCCTAAGTGGTCAGCCCTAAAGATATGCACAACTAACAATAAGCAACACTAAATGGACTCGCTAATGAATATATGTATGTATTTGTATAGCAATTATGATTATAGAAGAGGTTGTGGATTTCAAAGGGAGTCGGGGACATGAGTTGGGGAAAGGAAGTTGACACAATGATGTAAATATCGTACTTACTAAATCCTCAAGTAAAAAGAATGTTAAAACATAATCAAATCATTTCAATGAGAATGGATAAATATGCTGACTTTGCAATGAATTAAGACATATAGGGAAGATTCGATATGTAAATTGTTTTGTATAGTCCTGTGAATAGCCATCTCCACTGTCCTTAAAACTCTCCCCATAGTGAGATTATTTGCTTTGACAAATAGAAAAATATTAAACAAATCTGACATGCAGGCAACACATTTTTCTTAGATGAAGTATGAATTATAGAATTAGCTACTGTGCTCTTCAATAAAGGGACTGCAACCATTACTAAACAAAGGTGTTGGTATGGTTCAAAGGAACTAAAGAGGAAAAGTGTTTCTGTTACTATAACATTTCCTTTATCAGAAGTAAATAATAGGTAAATATTTTACCAAAATAGATTTTTTTGAAACTTATTACTATTATTCCTAAGTAACAAGTACTGGGACCCTCACAAAGGTGAACAACAGGTCAGCTTCCACTACCTCTGGGTATAACTGTAGGTTATGATTGGTTGGTGCAGACACAACCAAAAAGAAAAACATGCCTTTGCCAAGCCCAGTCACAGGAAAGAACCGTCCCTGATCAGGGTCTGATCTCATTTCAGAGCACCAGGCATTGCAGATTACCGGAGAGATAGTTTGTTTTCCCCCCCATTGCCAGAAGAAAAAACCCAAACTGAATTACTAGAATGTCACAGCAAGATCCAGTCATTATATTTTGGAAGAAACATACAACAGAGATAGAAAATATAACTGGGGGTACTCTTCTATCTTGGGACGTATGAAATATTGATTGATTTGGATCCCCACTTTGAAATAAAATAGTGGGCCATAATTATAGTCCTGGAAATTTTCTTTGAGGAATTGATGGTTCTAATTTCTCCTTCATTGGATTGGGAGAGACACACAGTCACTACGTGAAAACCAACACTTTGCTCCTGGCATTTAGAGTTAGGGCCAGGGTTATTCCAGCGGAAATACCTGTAAACAGTAAACATTCAGACACACACACAGCCAAAACAGAGCGTCTACTAATATCTGACGTACCGTCAACAAAATGAGAAAATACATAAATACATTACTTAGTGCTTAAACTGGCTCTTCTTGGTGTTTATTCGTCATATACAGTTGTTGCATAAGAAAAGCCCAAATTTTCGGTCTGAAATATAAAAAGGGTTTTGTTGTGGGTTCGGCTAAGGATGATGTAGGATTTCCATTTTAATGACATTTTTGTGTCTCAAAAGCACTATAAACGGGAAACATTTCTGGGAAGAAGCGTATCTGGTCAGCAGAATTTGTCTTTTGCTGCCACAATCTTCAGCTACCATTCAGCTAAACGTTGTTTGGAATAATATGGCCCTAATGCCCCTATCTCCCGCTGAATTGCTCAGACTGGTAGGAGATTAGAGTGAAGAGAGGTGCCGGCATTATCTATGCGAGCGCGCCAGGGTCACGCTACACTAACAAGACCGCCCCAGGCCCGGCTGACAGAACCCAGCTGCTGGTTAGTAGGCCTTCTTGCCACAGGGTTCCACTTACTGCAGTGCTGTTTCCAAAGAGTGAGGATTCTAACTAGGTCTTTTCTACCTCTAAGTGAAGTACTGGCATCCTGTTCGTTGCCCTCATCTTTTAGGAAGGGCCTATGTGCGAAATCCGTTACCTGTTTAACCTGTGCACTTAAAAGAAAACATGGATTGCAATGTAAAACACCTCAACTCTGTTTTACTTTCACCGACTCCTCCTAGTGACATCCCAATGAGCCATTCGTCATGAAGGCAAACTGCTAGGTGCCGTTTTATTTGTGCTTACCACACTACACATCCTCAACCAGAAGATTTTTTTTTGAGATTTTGATGATTGTTTGGTTGTTTTTCTGTTTTTGTTTGTTTGTTTTTAGCATAATTCTCTTTTTATTACTCGGAATCATTATGGAAGGGAAGTTCTTTGAAACAATACATACATGCAGACATACATAATGGTTCGGTTGTTTTATGACTGAACTGATGTCCTGTGCATGCAGAAAAAGGGGTAATAGCATTTTAATCAAGAATAGCCTTGGTCTTGTTTTTAGTTGTTTTTTTTTTCTGGTTTCTAAAGAAAGTAAGTTTTTCTGATGAGTATTTGTTTAATATTTATGTGTATTTATATATGTTTAAATGATTTAAAGACTTAATCTCCTTCAGCATACAACTACCTACCTCTGTGAGTAGCTTTCTGCCCTTCTCCCTGTTTCTGGGGTAAGGGTTTTAGAGGTAACACTCAGGAACTGGGATGGCTGTTTAGCCAGTAGAGGGCGATAGAGCTATCTAACAGCTTCACGGCTGCCCCCCCCCACCCCCTTGGACTGTCTCTTAAATGCTCCAGCAGTAAGATTTTGTGCATATCGTTTTCTACAAAAGCGAAGCTATAAATGAAGCTATCCATATCTTTAAGGAGAGCGATCAGGAAAAGCTTATTGAATTTCACAATAGTCTGAAGAATTATTGGAAAGACTAATCATTTTTAAAATTATCCTCATCTCACTAGCACAGCTTAAAAATACTGCTAGAATCAACGGACATTTACTTAAAGAGGTGGAGAACACACACTTCAGGGCTGAGCTCAAAGGAGAGCTTCAAGGCTTCATCCTGCCTGCTATGACTGGCGTTTAAATGGTCTCTCTGTGTTAATGGATGGCACAGATTCCATCAGCTTCTTGAAAGCACTTGCATGGGTGAGGGGGAAAAGGGGGATGGATAACAAAAGCATTTTTGGTTTCCCTATTTTTTTTAATTTATCAACACGGGGAATTTTAGTTAAGTGCTTACAAAACAAAGTCTCCAAGTAAGAAAGGCCCTCCTTTTATATGATGCTTTTAACTTTTCAAAGTATTTTTATATGCACTATCTTATTTTAAAACTGTACTGACATAGCCTCCATCTATTAAGGAAGTGATCCTTTAAACTCAAGAACACTCTAGTGTTTTTTTTAAAAGCTATACCCATCTCAGGTACCATTATAAAACATAATGAAAGTAATTGTGATACTAAACCTTCCATGATCAGTATAAAATGTGTCAAGGTAGAAACTTTGCAAAAAGCCACTAAATTATTCTCTCAACATCCAGAAACCTTTTGCACTTTTATTTCAACAAATTGAAGTTCTATTCAGTTTCTGTGAAAATAAATGCTGTTATGAATTTATTAAGGGCATGACTGCTGAGAACTTTGTAGATAGAAATAAGTAGGTTTGTGGGTGTAACCAGATGTCTCCATAAAAGAATATGACTTTTGACATGACACTTTCAAATTTTTGGTGAATATAGGAAAGTTCTGTGTTGCTAAAAATCATATCATAACATTTTTAAATATATCCAATAGGTAGATACTTGTGCAATGTTTTTCATTCTCCAAATTTCTGTAGCTAGGAAAACAGTATCTAGTCTACTTCTTGTACATTTTCTAGGGTAACAATACTATTTTGGTGAAGTATGTCAAAGCAATTGATTTGTTAGGACAAAGAAAACAAAACTCTGAATATACGTGCCTGAGTACACAAGTATTGATCAGCAGAAATTGGTATGAGGGTTCTGGAAATGGCCTATAAGACTCAATTGCTCCAGCTTAGTTTGAATTTTCTGGCCAAGTAGTTTTGACCCAAACTTGAGCCAACTCCGAAACAAACAACAACAATAATAATAAAACAATATTAATAATAATAAAATGAAAATACATAAAAAGGAAAACAACCACAGTTATTTTCTGTAACTAAATTCTCAAGGAATTTAGGCTTCTCTAAGATACTTCCAAACTCCATCATTTTATCCATAAATTGCTTCTTTTTCTGTTGGTTGCTTGTCACTTATCAGTGGGATTTCATATAGCTAATGTGTATAAAATTAATATTCTCCCCTTTGAACTTAGGAAATATGAGTTACTGATGCTTCCCATGTATCTTTGCCATGGTAACAAAAAGGATATTATTTTGATAGGTTTTGTTCTTAATGCTTTAAATGTACTTTTGGGTTGTCTCAGAATTGAAGGCAAGATACTACTGTTGAAGACACCACACACTTTGGACACAGGACTTAGAGGGGTTTGAGCTGGACCTGTTCTGAAACCTCCCCTACGAGGACAAGCACTCATACTATCGGAAGGTGCTGTGCAAGTTGTCAAGGGAGAAAAAACAGTTAATGTTCTGACCCAGCTGTAAAGCCTGTGAGCCACAACAGTGACTGGTCCTGCAGGAGAGCCCCCCTGGTGCCATGGATGCACATGGATCTTGATGGCAAACAACTGTCTAATTAGACCCAAGGCCTGCTCAATAGGAGGGACTTCACACCTGGTACTGGAAACTTAAGCCAGAGAAGTCATCCACCCTACAAGAGAACCCGCTACTGCTGTTCTCCTAAACCAAAATAGTATTTAACTGTGTTATAAATACTCTTACATCCACAGATAAATGTAGCTCTCATCCCTTGCCAAAGAAACATATTTCAGAAAACGAAGACTATCACAGAGATCTACAGCAGGTCAAAATGAAAATAAATGATTGGAGTATCCAACCACAGTGGTTTATCTACAGTGAACCCTTCTAACTCAGGTGCACGGAGCAATGAGAAAGAGGGGTAGAGAGTGTAAGAACTTGAGGATAAGAGCATCAAGTACTAGATAGTGTTTCCTGGACATGGCAGGGAAGCTGTACCTATGGATTCTCAGCAATTTTCAAAAAGCCTACAGATGAAGGCAGAGAATGAGAAGGTAAAAATGCCAAGTGGAGCAGATATAAGTTCTCTGACAGGCAGTTTTAGAAATAGGTACCTATAGAAATTGAGACCAAATCACAAACCTTTACTGAAAATAAAATATGCCATTAATCTAGGAATAAGGGAATAATAATAATAATGTGTAGCCCACATTGATGTCACCACTAACAGTTATGCTGTGATTAAACTCAGTGAGGCAGGATCAAAAATTAATACCAGATAGGTGACTGTGTTGGGATGTTAGGTAAGGAACAAGGGAAGCTTCTGGTAGTTTACTTTTGAAGCAGTAGAGAACAGGAGACTAGGTGTGTTTTACAAACAAACACTTGTAGTCCTCTCGTGTCTATTCTTCCTCCTTCCTGCCCATAATGATGACCAGCTAGAAGCTGCATTCCCAAGCTTCCTTTGTGGATCATTTTCTAGTTAGATTCAGATGGAGGCAGTGTAAGAGACCTGTAAGCCAACCCTCTCAAGATGTATGTCCTGAATTTACTTTCATTGTTTCTGGAAGGTGTGTTGGATACCACTTCCCCGTTGTCCTGGAGACCCAAATATTACTCTTCCTTAAACTCGTACAAGAGAAAAAAAAAACAAACTTCTATGGTCCCCTTATGGAGAGAAGCTATATAGCCTTTTATTTTCTAGAGTAGATAAAATAACCTTTTGTTTTCATCAATAGAACCTCCATGATTTACCCAAGGGTTCAATGCAGATAAGAGAGGAACAGAAGAGTCAAAAAGAGTTCTCATGCTTTTGAGCTGAGCAGATGAAATTCTTATTTCTGGAGATGCAGACGTGTATGGAAGGAGCAGCTTTGTCAAGAAGATCTAGAATTAATTTTAATTTATCCTTTTATAATAATTTTACCTTTGGAAATTATAATTACTTTCATTTCCCCTTCTCTTTCCTCCCTCCAGCCCTTCCCCAGTGACTCCCCTGTTCACTCTCAAATTAATATCCTATTTATTCTCACTCATTCTTACATACATAAATTTATGTTACTAAATATATTTGGTTTCCATTTAAAATTAGCATCTACTAATTTGGACATATTGGAAAGTTTCAATGTAGTATTCCAGCACACACATATAGCATGCACTGCTGAATTGGCTATACCATCTTCTTAGCCTTTATACTGCAATCCTTTGGGATCTTCTCTTCTACACCCCCATAAAATAATATAGTTTATTGGGGACTACAATTTCATTCCTTTGCTGTGGGCTACCAAAACTTATCTCTTCTTTTTGTGTTCTAGTAATTGTCAAATATCCCTCCCTTTTTCATAAGTTGTTTCTTTATTATTTGACTCTTCATTGTTGTTCAGTTCTCTTTAGCTTTATGCAATTCAGTTTGTATAGTTTTGTTTTTGTTTGCTCCAGGAATCCTATACAAACATGGTTGTCTATTGCAATGTCTTGAGTATCTTATGGGAAAATATTACCAGCTCATTAATCAGTGTTGAACCTTCAGGTTAATTTCTAGGGCTTTCTAGAATGAAGAGAAGAAACATGATTGATCTTTTTGTGTAGTTCATTCATTTAATGACGTCCAGTCGCATCTACTTTGTTACAAAGGACAGAGTTTTGTACTTCTTCACCTGCCAGCTTGTATATATACTACAATTCTTCCAGTGCATCAATCCGGACAAATCTAGGCAGATTCCTTGTCTTAACTTCTATGAATAGTTTCATGGAAGTTATACTTTGGTATGCCAACTTCATTTTCTTTATCTATGTTCCCAGACATGTGGCAAGTTGTTTGTGAGATGCATATATTTCTAGCTTTTTGAGGAAATCCCTTACAGTTGAGTTGAAATTTCACATTCTCACTGACACTATATAAAACTTCCTCTTGCTCCACATCCTCACAAACTATTTTAATAGTAGCAGCCAGGCTAACTGGAGTGAGAAGTTCTCTCATTTCTGTGTAATAGCAGCAATATATGCAGATTTAAACCAAATCAACGTACCTTCTTCCTGCTTCATCAATACCAAGTAGATAGAGGTTGTTCAAACAACTGTGCTCTCTACAAACCTAAAAGGTAGGTGGCAACCAACTCCTTCTATGCCACAGGCCATCTTTTTATCATATGTGTTTTCACTATTCCTTGCATCATCTTGTTGAGATTTAGAACTCTATCTATCTATCTATCTATCTATCTATCTATCTATCTATCTATCTAT